>APFE031447072.1:171306-225900 GCA_000404065.3 Pinus taeda | reverse complement strand
ATATATATGATGAACCTGCGTGTTCAGACGGTGGAGAGACAGAGAGAAATAGATAGAATTTATGTAACCAGAGTGTCGAAGGAGAACTGTTCCTAAAGCTGAAATGCCTTAGCATGTAACTATGGCGTGTATAATATAAAGTGTGTTTAAGTGTTGAATTGTGCGTTTGTGTGTATTTTATAAACCATCTGAATGTTCCAGTGTTGCAGGTTTGATCGACCATCGATCACTGTATAGGACCGATGGCGATCCAATGATTATATGAATGTCGTGTGTGAAATGGAATATGGCAGAGCGGAACTAGATTAAAGCGCAGAATCCATCAAATGGTGGACGAATGAGAGAATGCACAGGATTTGTTGGATCTCAGAGATCAACAGTCCAAATCAAAATACAGAGAGGAACCATCAAAACCATCCGATGGAAGAAATCGACGGTCATCACATGGTGAAAGAGCGCGGAGGATAATCAGCGAAGAGCGGGTTGTAAACAGTGAAAGTAGTATTTCGGCGGCCTCAAAACCATAAGCTGTATTGAAGGGTGAGCACCCGATTCCACTCATCAAGCGACACATAGCAGCGAGGAGGAGAGAGGCACTCTTCATTAAAGGAGGAATCCAAAGCGGAGCAAGGAAGAGGACGTGGACCATCGAAGCAAAACAAGGGACAAATTCTCTTATAAAAGAACTAGTTTGATGGAACGGATAAGTCTCTAGAAGACTTAATTAAATGTAATCTGCCATATGTTGAGATTACGAGAGAGATTTAGGGGTTGTTGGGGAAATCAAGGAGTGGGTTTGATCGGATCCTTCTAGTGATCTGATCCAATGTGTTCTTATAAATAATGAACTAGCGTGTTCTATAGGAGATATAGAGTGATATAGGTAGATAATAGACAGAAGGGATAGGATACAATGTAGTTGAGAGAGTGATTTGTAACTAAGGCTGGAATGCCTTAACCTATAACCAAGTTCTGTGTATATAATGAAAATATATGTGTTATTGTAAATTTGCGTATTGTCAGAGTTGTGTGTCTATGGTTTACATATATGACCTATACTGTAAGTTAATTCTGTGTGTTGGAGTGTTGATCGACCATCAATCGTTGTATGGATTGATGCGATCTAAAATGTCATGTGTGTTTCATAGTATGGAAAAAACCCTGGACGAGGTGTCAATCCATCAATACGCAGAGGATCAACAGCATAGGCAGAAAAGAATGGGAACCGTCAGATCGGTGAGACCGACGGACAATAATGGCAGAACCTGAAGGAACCATCAGAACCGTCCGATGGAACAGATCAACGGTCATCGCATGGTGGAAGAGCGCGGAAGTTAATTCGCGAGGAAAGTCGTTTTGTAACAAAAAGTGGTATTTCGAGCAAGGTCTAAATGGTGAGTGGTATTGAAGGGTGAGCACCCGATTCCACTAACCATTCGAAACGTAGCACAAAGATGGAAAGAGGAAACCGCTTTAATGGGCGGTTAAATCCCGTGCTTGTTGTCTACTCGAAATCAACGTCAACCGTCAGATATGATGGAGGAAGATCGACGGTGGAGGATCATCGTTTTGTTTTGTTGATCGGGTGAATTCCTACCGTTGAATCGAGTTCAGATCAACGGTCAAGATTTAATCGCTGATCGCATTTCGGGAAGGTAAAGAGATGGCGGAGATGGAATTGCGATAAAGCGATGCGTCGATAGCGATGGAGCGTCGATCGGAGATCGGAGATTGGAGAATGTATAGGTCGGAGAGCGTTGTAGAAAGGATTGTAGGAGCGGACCCGACGAGTTATGAACACAGGTGTATAAATTTTGAAGTTCACCTTATATGCTGAAACACGTTTTTCTTGTGTTTTCCGTGTTATCTCGATAATTATATGGTCCCGGATTTAAAAAGCTTAAGGCTTCAATTTTCGCTTCCGATAGGTTTGTGGGCCATAACCCACAGGCCTCAGGATCGAAATTTATAAAGAAAGGGGAAATTGGTTTACCCCCAAAATCTCCTTTCATCAACTATTATCAGGGATCAGCAGGATTTGGTATCGCCTTTGATGTATCATTTCTATTTGACACCATATATATCAGTGCTTTCTTCATATTTATGTGCTAATGTGTTTATTTCATGTTGTTATTGCTTTATATGTTTAAAAGTCTGAAAAAAAATGAATATATTATGCATTTTTCATGCTTGCTGATATTTGCCGATATTTTTACCGATATTGCTGATATGTTTTCTGGACCCTCACCGATATTTTTCCGATACCGATATTTTCAACGTTGAATATCATGCGGTGCCACAATGAACAATTACCATAAATATAGGTTTTAGCCCTGTACAGAAATTACCTGCATATGAATTCTAAAACACAGAAAATAAACAATGCGAGAGCATAACACATAAAACACATATACAGAGAGATTTTCCCCTGGATCCCAAAACCGAGACTACCAGCTTGATTTTTCATTATATTTCTTTCAATGTTACAATACATATTTATCCATGTCGAAGCATCCAATACCATGGACCGAAAACCATCAGTCCAAAACCATGGACCGAAAACCATCGTGTCCAAAACCATATGTGAAAATCATGCACAAAACCATAGGTATGTCCGCCGAACCTAACATAGGGTCCAAAACCAAAATTTTCCCAGGCGCTGCCTCGAACCCCATAGAGTGGGATTACCTACACCGCTCAAACCCCTTGTGACCCCCCCGCTACGCAATCGGCGCAACGAAGGGGGGGCTCCACCCCCCTCTAACCCCCTAATTAACTACGTGGGCTAGTCGTGGAAAGAATATAACACAACCCAACAATAATTGCCTGTGATACAAACCACTCCATTTTCTATGAAGGCCTTATGCCCCAATCAATATCTATCTCATTGAATTGAAAAGAGCTTTACTCCCTATCCCAATAGAATGCATTGGGAGATGAAAGTTATCTTTATCATCCCCTTTTCATTAAGAAGATTATCAATCCTATTACATTACATGCCATCACCTTTATTAAAAACTGACCCTTTCTAAAATCATACATTCCATTAAGCATCACTGCCATTGAATTGGACTGATTTCTCAGGCTTGCACTCTGATCATGTTTTCCAAGGATGAAATAGACAATTGTCAATTGATTTTCCTTAACCTGAATCTAATCAATTTGTAAGATTTTGTTAATTACTGCATAACACATCATAGTAGTCTTATCTACTTCTTAATACCTATCACATACTAGCTCTTATACCTTACTCTTTGTCTGATGCACTGCTCTATGTCTAATATTTTAGATATTTCTGTTATCTCTTCTAAATGTCCCTGATCTTAAAAACATAATTTCTGAAATATTGTACCGCTAGAATGGTCTCTTTACAATGATTTCCTATCAAGAGTCCTCAGTTATCTCTAGACATTAATATTGATGCTCAATTTCTTGTACAGCATGCAACATGTATCCATGCCTCAGAGGTTACACAGCAATATCTGCAATGTACATAACTTTGGCCAGTTGAACAAGTTATGAAAAAAACACTAAACTCAGTTTAAATAAGCTTCCAAAAAAAACATTAAACTCAGATCATTGCTTCGTAAACATCCTAAATACTGTATTGTGATTTTCCCCAAACTCTCTATTCATTGGATGGATAAGATAATAACTAGTCTTGAATGGATGCTTCTTTTCACATCCACGTCATCAGAAAAGTATGTTCAGCTGATGAAAAAATAATTGGATTGTTAAGGTATCTTCTCAAAATCTTGAAAAGTGATGAGTTTCCAAATGCTCTGGGCCATCTCCGTATCATTAAGGACTGCTTCCAAGCTCTTATATGCATTAAACTGAATCTCCAGAGGTTACTTGTTTTAGATTGACTTAATTTGTTGCATCCAGAAAGTCGACTGAAAAATCACTTCCCATTTTCCTGTAAGACAAATAGTTTAGACTATACCTAACCCATCTCCTAGGGGCAAGTTTTAACTTCAATAAACAATCATTTCACAAGGTACACTGTTAGAACTAAGTTATATTATCCAGACACTGACTCCTAGACTAAAATACATTTTCAAAGCATTATAAGCAGTGGATATCTATGACTACATAAAATTTTCTAGGACGAACACCAAATATCCCAAAAAAATCCCAGTGCCCAACTGAGTGTGAATAGTACCCAAGTGAATCACATAACCAAACTGAAGTGTAAGGAGAATTATCCACAAACATTCCCAATGCCTACCGTCACTATCTGCCATCATAAGCAATGGAAAATTGCATCGATCATCTTTAAACAAGGGGAGTTTATGTGATCTTTGATATCCACACATCATCAGACTTCTAAGGAATTCCATTTGATGCAATTTGACTGGCACTGTTAATTTCACAGCCCATGAAAAGAACTGAACAATCAATCAAGACAGATTGTGGTGTGAAAATAGAATAATAATTAGCTGTACTTAAATTTTACTCCCCCAAAAGATGCAAGAGAACATTTTAAGAACATTGCAAGAGAACCAAATACTAATTAGGAGCCCTTTTCTTCCTCAGCATTTCCATAAAAGCCTCTCTTTCATCTCTTGACATCCCTATTGTTGAACAGTCACCAACACCCCATTCAGCACCTCGCTCGCAGTACTTGTCCTGAATTTCTTGCTTGTTCCTGGAAAAGAGTTCTCATTATCTACATATGTGACACATTGCCAACTCATGAACGAAAATGCATGAGGTAAGTTTTTACCCATTTTTAATGTCACTAGTTCTAACAATACCCCAGTGAGTGTGAAGCAGACACAGTGCAGGCTAGAATAGACATTTATAATAAGAGACTGATATAAAACAAAAATGAAATGGTTCCTGAAATTAATTACACACTTTGAACTAAGCACATTCCTTGGCTGGAAATAAGTTTATTCACCTTTCAGCATTAGCCTTTGAACGTTTTAGTAGCTCTTGAAGCAAGGGAGAGGACTTGAATTTTCCATCATAAGCCTCATTTTTCTTTTTATTTTCTTCTGCATAACAAAAATCATTGAAAACAGATATGCATAAGAGATTCATAGTCTCCCTCAATTATCAGATTTATAAAAGGGCTTGGAGAAGAAAATTCTGAAGCAATCTTATTGATAGCAAGAGAATGCATAAACCAACCTTGCATCCGTTTGAGGAAATCAAATCCTTGAAATTCAGGAAGAGGAAATGCTTCCAATCCTGAGCTTCCTGATAGCACTCCAGCCTGAACTGCAGAACATAAACATTAGGAAAACTGGCATGTCAATTTGGTTGAGTAAGGCCTGGCACAGGAAATAGAATATAATATTATAAATCTGCAGCCCGGATGTCATCAAGTCCTATATGCCAAGATATCAAATCTACAATAAAAACAAACTACACAATTTGCTATTCTTGGATTTAAATCCCTGTTGACATAAATCCCTGTAACTAATAGCATATCAAAACAGGTCAATAGCGCAGAAGTTAGAACTTAGAACAAAGTAAAACAATAATTTGATGTAGCCCATATGACTAATGTCTTCGCTAGAAGGCTCAAGTCTTTCAAATTTTTCATCTTTTTAGAAAATGCTTCAATACTTTCCAGGCGTCTTGCATCATTCATAACCATAGTCCACTATCTGAAAAAGTGAGCATATAATATACATTCACTTGTGTACTAGTTAAAATTCTATGTGAAATTCAGAATGCTTTGAGTGATCTGACTCAAAGAATCTGATCATATGCCCCGCTGGAAACTAAATTGTCTCTCGATGCAAGAAGGTAAGCACCACAGCTTTTATCACTAGACTACAACCCTTATAGGATTCCATTCAAAAACAGCTATCACCATACACTCATAAACTATGTTACCGGAAACAAGAGACAATGGGTATAGCAGGAGATACTAGAGATTCTCAAGTTTTGCACAAGTAATGGTTTTAAGGGTTTTTTTAGTTTTTTGAAATATTAATGATATGTGCACAACACCTACAAATGAAGAGAAAGACAAAAGAAAAGCAAGTGAGAACAAGTATGCAATTATGGGAGGAGATAGTTGGAACTCTACACATATCTATAGTATATATACTTATTTGTATTAAGAAATATATATAGAGTACAAAACTGTGTGAGAGTGATCAAGTTTGACCGTGTTTCCAATAAAATAAAATAAATTAACTGATCAATTCAGACTAAGTCGCCCAAAAGAGAGAGAAAAAGTACAAATATAACACAAGTTCATTAAACTAAGACTCATCATATATACATAAATAATTAAATTTTAGAAATGATGTCCACTCATGGTGCTTGGTCCAACCAGTTCATTGGTCAGCAGGCTCCAACATTATTCATCGGCTGTTCAATTCCACATATAGAGTGCAGTCCCATGTTGTTCATTAGTCCATAATTCAATGGTTTGTTGGTAGTGTTGCCTCAAAATATAGCAGGTCCCCTCACAAGGCAAGAGCTAGACCAAGTGACAACACTATGAGGTGTTGCCCACTGTCACCACAGCCACTACCTCTTGCTCTTTAGTGGATATTCACCACAAGGGAGGCTTCCCTATGTCAGGTCACCTAATGGATATGTCAAGTCTAAGGCTTGAAGGTGACAAGGGTAGGCTTAGGATATGTACTCAACTTAACGACAAGGCTCAAACTAGCTTAAAGGAAGCAAAGCGTACCCTTCAAATGCCTAACTAAGGCACAATGTCACCTAGGGTTAGTGAATAGGCAAGGTTGACAAGCTTTACCTAGGTACACAAGGCCAAGAAAAAGGCTTGAATAGATGAATACAATCAATTTCAAGAGCAACAAGCCTTGAATAAGCCCCAAGTTGAAACCTAGGGCTAGATTAGGGTTTGCCAAGGGCAAAAATTTCCTAGGGTTTATGATGTTGGCCCTAGAATGGAAGAATCACCCACGAGAAAAGGATGATTCTGAGGCAATGTCTTACCAACCACGTGTTGAATTCTTCCACAAGCCAATGCATGCATCCTAGTTGAATTTTAGCCCTAACCCCAGCCTAGTGGCTTTCCTTAAGAGGTCAAAAATCAGAAAGAAAGAAATTTCATTTATGGAATGATTAATGGTGTGATCAACGATGTGGAAAAAGCTAGTGCTTGACCTTCAAAGATGGATTCTAGAGGGAGAGTTACTTAGGAGAAGACTAAACCCTAGAATGGAGTAAGGGAATATGAAAAACCCTAGTTTCATGCCCTAGCTATCATTTTATGAGGGAGCAAAGTCATTGAAGAGAGTTTAACATGAAGGATCATTCAAGGGATTGTCACACAAAATCTTAAAAGCATAATACATACAATACCATTGCCAAGGTTTCATAGAAAAATTATCAACAAAAACTAACACACCGAAACCCTAGCAATATCCATTCCATGCAATAGCCATAAAGATATTCAAATTCATAGGATACTTACAAGAAAAATGTATGAACCAATCCCTTATTGTTCCAAGTGACGTCTCCAAAGAAAAAGAATAGCTCCATAAGCAAAAACTCCATAAAAGATCACATCTCCACAAGATATAAGACAAATTTCAGCTAGGCCGAAATCTCTAAGAAGGCCAAATTGATCCACAAGTGATGATTCAAATGAAAATGAGGCGACCTCTATTTATATCAGGTCGACCTCAATTAATTTTAGGTTTACAACAAGTTTGACATAAGATAAACTTGGGTTACATGCCAACTCACTAGCTAAATGACAAAAGAACCAATAAATGCCCACACTGTGAGTTGTAGCCTCTAATAATGCTAACGTCATGCCCTTTTACGGCTCCAAATGCCATGCCAAGGTGTGTTGAGGTGTCAAAAGGTGTCAAAGATCCTAGATCATCCAAAACTTGAGGGAATGCCTTAAATCCTCCTCTAGGGTCCCAAGTGCAACTAGGATGCCATCATGTGGTCTCCATGGATCTCCAACTATCAAGTAAAGGCTCCTCTCTCTAGCGTTAAAGCTTCTCCCAGTGAAACAAGCCTTCCCTAGTCTCTTAATGGGAGACCATCCTCATATGAGCTCTGAATCAAGTCCTACCCATTAGGTTGTGTCAAGGCCAGCCTAGGGACACACTAGGTCTAGTGGTGTCATCATGAAGAATCCTCTGTGCTAGGTCAAAGTAGACCAATGTCTTGGATTCGAGGGTGCTCTAGGTCATGTAACATATACTCATGTTGTCAAGAGGCTCAACACTCTCAACACTTCATTTGATAAGCCATATATCTCTCTGAAAGGCCTGGGTACCTATGGAGTGGGTGCCCTTAAGGTCTGGGTTGTTGAGGACCACCTAACAAAAACATGTACTCAAGTGAAAGAAACCATCCATCAGATACTAAGATCATGCATGCATCCAAGTGGACCAAAACTTGAATGCTAAGGGCATGTTAATACTTCAAACAATGATCAACTTCCAATATCTAACTAGACAAAGTTCCATAAAGGTGTTCCCTACCTTGATAGAGGTGGCTAATGGTCAACCTTATTAGGTGCTTCCAACCCTCAAGGGGAAATGACAGTTCCAAGGTCAACCCCTCAATCAATAGGTGTTAAATATGTGATAATGGAGGGGAAAGGCTTCATGGTCAAATGCCATGGTCAAAGGGGCTAGTTGATGGGATGTCCACATCTTGAGGGTATGAATGTGAAGGAGGGAGCAATTGTAGAGGCATGAATTATCCTGCTTGGTCCGATTTTTCCACCCCTCTTGTGTGCCTTTTACTTCTTCTTGATAATGCTTTGTATTACCACATATAGCTCAAGGGTTAGAGCTTGCTCTTTATGATGTAGCATTTATATTACCCCTTAAGATGAGATAGTTCATTGCTCATCAGGGTTGGGACATGCAAGGGTTCCTTTCGATGTGAAGGAGCACCATGTGATGAGGAACCAAGTGATGGCCAATTAGGAGGATAGAGCTCATGTTAGAGTTTTGCCTGCGTGCTAATCTTATGTCTCAACCATCTTTTACATTTTGATTTTCTTCTTTTCATTTTATTGTGGCCATGATATGTGTTTTCATTCTTTTAGTTGCATCAACCTCTAGGGAAATAGTTTGATGGCCCTACTCAAGGAATATGAACATATGGGTGCCAAATCCCAAAGAACCAATGACAAATTAGACCCAAAGAATGGAGGTGAGATATGGGACATGTAATGTGCCATGGAAAGTGTTAAGTATGGTGTAAGGGACAATGAACACGCTATCTCAATTATGGTCTTCCAAGTAGTGCCCCTCCTATAACCCTAAGGCCTTAAGGAGGTCCCACTATACTAGAGCTAAAGATTAACCCCCTAGCAAGGTGAGAGAACAGATTGACAGTCATGATTCAATCAATCTTCCAGATCACCCCTTTATCCATAGTAAATGCCCAAAACAAACAAGTATAAGCACCCGATTGCAAAATGGTCGAAGTACCTTTTGAATAGCAGCCCACCTTCATCCAAGTGTTAATGTTGAATGGCAAGAGGTGTATCGTTGATGCAAATGGCAAAGGCACATGGCATATCATCGTCAAACAGTGGTTATCAGGGGTTGTTGACTTCTAGCTATTTGGTTAACTATCAAAATGTAGGAGAAAAGTTCTCTTATGGGGTTACCCATTTTGGTGGGTAACATCTGGCTCCAACTCGAGGACATGAAATCACAATACAGTGAATGATCCATACTTGAATGGGGAGTTCATGAGAACTCCAACAATCCTTGGGCTTGTAGACCTATAACCTGCACATCCAAGTCAACTTGTTTGGGAGCAAGTGCACTAGGTGTAGGTTATCACCCATGTTTTATATGATGATAACAATCAATATAGAAAATAAAATCTATCTAAATGAAATCTAATCTATAATGAAACACAACAATATGAGAATGCAGGATGTTAGAAATCTCACACAATATGCAATGCAACTAACGAATATGCATAATTAAGTCAGTTACCATCAAAGTAAGGTGGCTCCCTATGAAACTGGATTCGTCCTCCCCCCCACTTGTGTCTCGAATCCCACGAATCAGACACAATTCTCTAGGACACGTGTCTGATTCTCGTGTCCAGTGTGTTCTAGAACGTGGGATTCTTGTGTCTAGTGTGTTCTGGAGCATATGCTGGAGTACACCCATCTATTGTTGTTGAATATTGTAGATACACGGTTTGCCTCTTCATTCATCATGTTGAAGAGGTTGAGGGACGTCAAGACCGCTCTTGGGGCCATGGTTATTTCAGAGTTTTGGTCTTTTTGGAGAAAGACAGATCAAGAAACCTCAAAAAGAGTCAAGGACACAGTGTTAGATGATGTTTGGTGCGAGAGGTTAGATCTCACTATTAAGATCATGTACCCTATCATTGCTTTACTACGATTTGCAAATACAGACCAACCCATCCTAAGAGAGGTTTATGAGGGATGGGATTCCATGATTGAGTTTGTGAGGACCATTATTTATAGAGTAACTGCCCTGAGTATGAGACATCATCAGAGGCCTTCTTCACCACCATACATGATATTCTTGTCAACAAATGGGATAAGAATTGCACACCTTTGCATTGTTTGGCTCACTCATTGAACCCAAAATACTACAACCATGAGTGGTTGAATGGTGGACCTTCCCACAAATTCCCTCCTCACATGGATGGTGAAATTTCCCAGTGGAGGAAGGATGCATTGAGGCAGATATTTCAGGATAGAGCATCCCTTGATGAGGTGGAGGATGCCTTTGTAGATTTTTCCACTGGCACTGGATGTGATTAGAGACAGGGGACTAAGAAGCCCTATTCTTGGTGGGCAACTCATGGGGCAACAATCGCTCCTCTACAACAGTGATCCATGAGGCTCCTCTCTCAGGTGGCTTCATCCTCTTGTTACGAGAGGAATTGGAGCACATATGGGAACTTGTATAGTGTCAAGAAGAGCAAGCTTGAGCAATCCAAGGTAGAGACATTGGTGTATGTAGAGGCAGTGGGATGAATGATTGAAGGGAAAGACAAAGATGTGGGATGCCTTTCTTGATGATATGGGTTTGGACAGTAGTGTTGAGTTGGCATTGGCCAACTTGGATCTTAATTACCCAGTGTTAGAGCCTGTCACTTTTGATGATGGTGATACTCTTGAGGGGTCATCCTCTGCACCAACAGAAGAAGAGATTACATTGGATATAGAGGAGATGCAGCAGAGGGGAGAAGTGGTGACCATGACAGTGATGTTGCTTTTAATGATGATGATGATTGATGACTCATGAACTACCTACTACCTTGTAGTTGTTTTGTATTTGTTATTTCTATTTTCCATCACATTGCTACTACGGTCTACCTATGTAACACATTTTGATTTTGATGACTTAATGAGAAAGTTGCAGTTTCTTGTCTTTCTCCTATTGGATCATTGATGAATCTGTCACAATTGTATTTGTATGCATAATGTTACATTGTACAACTTACAAATTTTAAATTTACAATGTAGAATCTAGATCTATGTCTGAATTTGTATCATGAATGAGAATTTGTGTAAGAAATATCTATTTAGTATTAATTTTTAATATATTTATATATATTTTTAATAAAATAATATATAATGTGTTCTATTCTAGGGGGTCTACGTGCCCGTGTCGGACACTCGAATTTTCGTGTCCTGCATGTCTCGCATATCATGTCCCTGTGTCAGGTGACTTAAGTGGCTCCCCTTTACCAATGAAGGTAAAAGTTCACCATCAAGTTTAGCAATATAGAAATAACGCATACCTACTTTGCCATGGATCCTAACAAGAATGGGGTCCTTATCAATCAAAACAAGATCACCTACTTGGTATTCTTTGTTTGGTCTTTGGACCCATTGCTTCTTTGTAGTTGTTTGCCTTTTGTTGGAACTTTTAATGTGACAGTCATCTTGGGAAAGGGGAGGCTCACTCAACTTTGGGGCCCCTTTGGAATGGTCTTGATTCACACTCTTATGATTCTTAGTGATCATGGCCTTCTTAATGGATCTAGGAAATGGGAAAGGTTTGATATCTTCCACATGATCAGGCATCTATCATCCACTATATAAGACAAATGGTGTTCGATCACAAGTGGCATGGTGGCGTATGATAAGTCCATTTGTAATTTCCCTCCAATTAAGACACACCACTTTCTTGACAACAACATGCCCCAGGGATCATGCACATCAATGACTACAATATCCATTAGCACAGATATATCATTATTAGCTACGAAAGACACCTTTACAACTTTGATAAGGCCATAAACAGGTACGGATTTGGAATCAAAACCACGTATATTTTTGTAAGGCCTAGTGATATCCATCTCTAAATGATGCGTGACTCACAAAGGCATTACATCTGTAGAATCACCAAAATCAAGCATACAATTATGTTGAGAATGGGGCAGCAAGTGTAGGTGATTTCTCTTCTTGATAACTGCTTGTGATGTATTTTTAACTTTTCTTGCTTTACTTCTTTCTTTCCTTTATTATAATTAGTGTTCTCTATCATCAAACAACTACCAAAACATAAAGAACAATGAGACAATAGGACACAAGATGTACACAGTCAACCAGAGCCAAAATCTCTCTTGCTTGAGAGGAAAACACACCGGAATTCTTTCTCTTCTTATAGACCTTCAATTAACAAATTCCAAGACCTTTGACCCTTGACCAAGACCCTCCAAGACCAAGTCAAACATTGCTTTTAGTAATTTCTACAAATTCTAACTTCCAACAGCTTCTTCTGCAATTTCGACCTACCCAACAGCTTCTTCTGCAACTTCGACCTACCCAGCAGCTTCTTCTGCAACTTCGACCTACCCAACAGCTTCTTCTGCAACTTCAACCTACCCAACAACTTCTTCTGCAACTTCAACTTGCCCAGCAGCTTCTTCTGTAGAAACTCTAACCCTTGTTTGTGTGAGAAACAATGGTGTATTCTAGCTCCTCTCATCTTCGCTTGTACAAATTCTCTCTCCTAGAGAATTTGGCTTCCAAAATAGCTCTTCTTTATGACCTAACTTCACTACTGTAATTCGGCTTTACTGCAACAGCATAAACCCTAATTGCATCACAAGCATGGAGAGAAGTAGCCCGAAAACAACCCCAGAAACTCATTTTTCTCTTTCTCCTTCATCCTCTTCTTCTTTGCACTCCTTTTCTTTCTTGTGATCAAACTTTAGTGTGAGTGATGTGTGTCTTCCAATTAAAGTCGATGCCTCCTTTATATAGGCTTCTCATTGGGTCGAATTGCTCCTTTAAGGGTGACTTGTTCTTGAGTGTAGGCCAACTAGAATATTGCATCATGACTTGGTCTTGGAGGGCTCTTTGACTTGAATTTGACTCAAATAAATTCTTTTTACAATATATAACATGCCCAAACGAGTCTTTCATACATGACAATGACTTATAAGCCCTAGAAGCTCTCAATGGGAGCTTGACCTATAAAATAAATTCCTCTTGAGCATGAAACCCGTGCCTCAAGAAAACAATAACAAATTTATTTTTTTCATTACATTAAATATATAAAATCATGATTACATATGTCATTATGAAGACCGAACCTAGTTACATATTTCAACAAATTATGCAAAATGAGATTGTTGATCACTTAGGACAACAAAAGTGGTTCATGTCCTCCATTTTTCTTGTCAAAATACATGTTTTGTAAGATGATTGGATGATCCTCAGGCTCTTCCTCAAAGTTGAAAGCCTTCCAAAATTGCCTCCTTTGAGGCCCAAGCTTTGCCATCTCCAAATGAGGGACTTGTACATTTACCTTAGCCAAAACATTAGTCATATCAACATCCAAAGCAACATTAGAGTCTTGATGTTGGACACCTAATCCTCTAAGGGTTGGTGTGGAATGTGAGCAATCAAAGGGAGTCCAAGAGACCTTGGAATATGGAATCCAACAGTCACTCCAACGTATTATAAAATGTATATCTTGTGAATGATATATGCATTGAATGCTTATCCTTCATATTTGGTCTTCGCCATGGTGATGTCTAACATGGTATCGAAGCCATGATGTGTGGCCTTTGTAAACCAATGCTCTCCTCCTTGTGGATTTTATGCCATTATGAGCGTTTGTTAAAATAGAGATTGTTACCTCTGCCAGTTTTTCCATTCCCCTGTTGTGAGAAGACCAGCGCCTACGACTACAAAGAGGAATATTGTCAGACATGTCCCTCTCTACCAATGCAACGCTCTAACGCTCTTTGTACATGTCAGTTTTTCCTATTTGCTGCCTCTCAAAGCTCTGCATGTCCATTATTCTTCGTGTGTCCATTCTTGCCTGAACTTGAGCGTTTTCAATGTGTGCCTGACCTAACGCTCCACTAATTTGGCCTCTATCAAAAATCTATTTTCTCATTTTTGGGCGCTCTCTGCATCTGTTAGCCCTTGGTGCACTGTCAAATCATAAGAAACAACAGTGTGAGTTATGTGCATTGAAAACTGGCCGTTTTGTTGAATATGAAGTGATTTTCTCCCTCTGTCCAAAACAATTTAACTTGCTTTAAACTTCCGTTTGAAGTTTGGAAGGTGTATTTGTGATGTGTATGGATGGTATTACAATGTATGGTGTGTACTGAAGGGAGCAATGTATGGTGCATTTAGTGTTGTATAAGCTGCATATGATGCCTTCATACATGCATTGAATGGTGTAACCTTTGCAAATCATAATCGTTTTTGTGTCTGGTTCGAATATATCCAATGTGCGGAAAACGAGATGCCACAAGAAGTTGAATTTGTGTTAAAGTGAAGCATATATGATTGGAGTTCCATGTTTCTGTTTCTCCTGGAAGCTTGAAACAATAGTCTGTTATGCGTTGGAATGAAGCACTTAAACTTGTGATAGCTTCCTGTTGATGCACCAGTCCTTGCTTTTGTTCAATGCATTGGTTGTTTCTCTGCATTAAGACCTTTGTATACAATATGTTGAAACTAGGCTGATTCATATTTTGAAGACTGTATGACATGATCTTCGTTGAACAAGAATGAAATCCATGCATTAAACTTTGTTGAACTGTTGATGCTACACTCTGCCGAGAAATGCATGGAGTCTATCCACGGATTTAAGCTCACTGTAGTGATCATGGTTGTTTGCCAAGCTCGCAGTCTATTTAAAGCACCCAGCCCTCGAAACAGGCCAAGAATGGAGTTAAAAATAAATAAATAAATTTTCAATCACAGTCTTAGTACCGGAACATTGGAGGTTGATTATGTGCAAGTCGTAGATAGATTGCTTATGTTAATGGCTTCTATGTGTGCTTTCATTGTGCGCAGGGGAAGCGTGGTAATGCTTGTCTACTAATTTGTTGACTATTCGGTTTCTTCGTTAGTCCATTGACTAATCAATATCAAGTCTATTGGTAAGAATGTGACCCAGGAAGGATCATCACCACCGCTCAGATCTACAAAAGCTAGTGTATCCTCCCCGATTTTCTATTCTCTGGAGTTTTGTGGTGTAAGTCATAACCCATTCATATTTCCTCTACATTGAAGACTCTAATGTGTTGATACATTGAATAGTGTTGTCTATGCGTTTTAATGTGGAAATTGTGGGCTGCATTTGGAGAAGAGAGTCTGTGCATGCTTTGAGCAGACGTAGAACTCCATTAAACAGTTAAATTTTGCAGTGCGTTGTATTGGATACCAAAACACCGTGCTATGAAAGCCAGCGTTGAGTTCTGGAGCGATTAATTTATGTGTTTTAAAGCATTGAGTTAGAGCGTGAAACATATGTTGTATGCATTGTTATGAGTGTGTTGAATTTTGGGATTCTTGAACGCTAGTCGAAACTCAGTTGTGGTTAAAAACTATCGACCCTGTTACTTGAACCTGAGTGAATGCATTTGAATTTATATGACATTGGCAAGCGTATAGTATGACGATGAAAGACTTATGGGGTTGCGTGTTGAAAAGTTGCAATTGAATGGTTGTTAAATATATGGTTGGTGAATAGTGTTGAATCCTACATTGATTTTTATGAACATGATTGAATAACCATACCATAGTTAGTTATCGTCTCCTCCCCGGTTTGGTGTGGCCAAACTCCTCCCCATCTTGCGGCATCACCTAATCCATACCACCACTCCACTGCCCGGTTCATACCTCCCGCTTGGTCGTATCTCTTCCCATACGTTGACTCTGCCTCACCACCACGTTGGCCATTCCACCCGTCTATTTGTTTTGAAGAAGTGAAGTGCAAGATAATTGCATGTATTTTAGACAGGAAAGCCTTTTTTGTTGGTGAGATATTGACAATTAATCGACCTTACATGTGAGAAATTGCCCTGCAATAAAGATTTGCAGTTTCCTTGAAGATTCAGTCTCCATAAATGATCTCTTATGCAAATTCATGAGTCGGTATCAAATTCTTCTTTTGCAACTTTTATTGCAACGATTTTTGTTCGAGTACCATAAAGCCTGGTTGAATATTTTGAAATTTTGTACAATTCACCAAAACAAAAAGACGGTTCCAATACCTTCTCTTTGTGCTTTTGGCCGATGCACAACTGAAATTTAAAATTGGTATATCTTGGAGGGCCTTGCCAATGCACTTGAGACATTTATATTGAAAACAGTGATTAGAAGTCATTTTCTATCTTTGAGGCCTTTCATTTTTGCTGAGACAATGGCGAAAATTGATAATTTGTTAGAGTTATTAAGCACGCTAATGTTGTCCATTGTTCATATCACAATCCAAATTAGTAAAGACACTCTCTTAGAAATTTGAACTTGTTTGGAAGATGCACAAGGAAAGATAGATTTTTTGCAGCTTGAATCTCTGCTACAGCAAGAGGACCTACAACAGCTAGTCATGATTCAGAACTTGTTTTTGTTCCAAATAATCCCATTTTTTAGTCCAAAGTTGACTGTAATAGCAACCAGAAATTGTTCAAATCACTGAGCCTAGTACAAGAGCAGATTTGAATGCAAAAGCAGAAATTCAGCGTACACTTTCCAAGCCAATCATCAGACCTTGGAAAGAGCTTGTCAACAACAAGCACAGAACATGTCTTGGATATGATAAGGAGATATCCTTTCATATTACAGACTATTCCAAGCCCATTTAATTTCAAAGTGTTGGGTTTCTTCATGACAGTTCACCTTTAGTTGTTCCAGATTTTACTCCTCTTCCATAGCAACAACAATAGAATGTTAAATGCCAACATTGTGACTGAGTTGGCCATATGAAAGATCATTGTTTTGATCTTCATCCATGTGAGCATTGTCATAAAACCAATCATTCTTCAAACAGATGCTTCAAAAACATGCCTTCTGCAAGAACAAAGATTCATCTTGGATGGATCGCTTCTTGGCAATGGGCTTCAACATCCAAGAAGATATTTCAGTCATATGTCAGAACTTGTTCTAGAGTATTGAACAGTCTTGCGGTTGAGTTTCTCCATCATCTCACCTTGTATTTGACAAGGGGGAAAAGATGGTCATCTACAAGTTTCAAAGCCACATCAAGTGAGCTTGAGCCACAACCTACCATATCAGATTCAGAGTTGTAGTCAAAGACAGAGACGCCCCTGAGCATGCCTTTGGTTGGTGGTCAGCCTTAAACCATCTATGCGGGGTTGAGATCTCCCTTTTCAAATTGAGCTTCTCCCTCTTCAAAGAATTGGGGACACTTCATCTAGTAGAAGACTTCAGCTTCTTGCCAGTTTTGGAAGAGTTCTAAGAATTGCATTAAGCATTCCAGAGTTGGTGGTCATCCTTAAACCACAGCAAGTTGAGAGCTTCCTTTTCAAGTTGAGGTTCTCCATTTTTATGCAGGTTGTAGACCTCC
The DNA here is from genome assembly GCA_000404065.3 of Pinus taeda. NCBI lineage: Eukaryota > Viridiplantae > Streptophyta > Pinopsida > Pinales > Pinaceae > Pinus > Pinus taeda. Next base: position 208,135 of record APFE031447072.1, on the reverse strand, counting down.
CTTTTCCAGGTTGAAGGTCTCCCTCTTCAAAGCATTAGGAGCACTTCCTTCAGTAGAAGACTTTGGCTTCTTGCTAGACTTGGAAGAGTTCCGGGAACTGCACTAAGTGTTCCAATGTTGGTGGTCATCCTTAAACCACCACCTTATGCCAACTTTACAGAGAGCACATTCAACCTAGTGTTGCCACGCATTTTTGCACATTTAGTATTACAGCTCTCTTCTTGGACTCATACATACCCCTTCGGATTAAGGGGGGGAATGTTGGACACCTAATCCTCTAAGGGTTGGTGTGGAATGTGAGCATTCAAAAGGAATCCAAGAGACCTTGGAATATGGAATCTAACAATCACTCCAATGTATTATAAAATGTATACCTTGTGAATAATATATGCAATGAATGCTTATCCTTCATATTGGTCTTCACCATGTTGATGTCTAACACTTGAGGTTTTGGCTTAGGCCTATTTTGAAGTTGTCCCTGAGGCTTGTCCTTCTTTTGGGATGTAATACCAGAACATGAACTTGCTTGGCCTTAGTCAACATTTTTTCTAGAATATTGCAAACCTTTAAACCTTCCATTATTTTTCATAGCCATGGTCGACTCAGCTTGATCATTAGTATCATCAATATGGACTTGATCAGGCCCTTGAAGGAAATAAGAGTCACCAATCAAGATATTAAAGGGAGCACCATCATTGACGACATTGAGGTGCTCAAGGGCTTCTTCCTCCTCCACTTGATTGTAAGGACACTTTTCTTGGGTGTGATATTCATCACAAGGATGGCACCAAGGAGACTCTTCATGTCCCATAAAATTGGTTGGGACAAGAGTGTTTGGAGCATTTTGTTGGGTGTCACAGTCTCCCTTAGGAGCCTTCTTCTTGAGAGGTCTCTCTTTAATAAATTCTAGTTTAAGAGGTAAATTTTGGCGAGATCTCCTTTCTCTTTCTTACATGGCCAATTTATTCATCATTGCCATCTGTCCTTGCGTACACTCATTAGTAACTTTGCCAATTTTGGGGGCAAATGCTTGCAAGGCAGGATCCACCTAGGTGCTAGGTTTAGCTTTAGGTTCAACTCAAGCCCTAGAATAGGTGAACAAATCAATCCTAGTAGCATTTAAGTTTTTCTCAACTTCAACAGCTAAGGCTTTTGCTTCCACCAAGGATTTCGGACCTTTGTCTTTGAGGGCATATGTCAAAAGCCCAAGGAAAGATTGCACATACCTATCAAGGATGGTGTCATTGATTGGTTTATATCGATTAGGGATCTCCTTAAATAGGTTTTCAAATCTTTAAGTAAATTCTTTAATGGTTTCATTCTCAATTTTACTAGCTTGAAGGAATTTCTCAAGAAGAATAACTCCTTCCTTGGTTGTAGCCCATCTCTTGTTGAAGGCTTCGTGAAAGGTATCTCAACCAATGATGCTACCTTGGGGCTATTGAAAATAGTGTAACTAGGTTCAGTCTTCATAATGTCAAATCTTGTAATGATGTAATTTTGTATCAAGAAAAATTTTAATTTTTTTTGCTTGAGACATGGGTTTCATGCTCAAGAAGTTTCTTTGTCTAATTGTAGCTCCCATCAAGAGCCTTAGGTTGAGTTATGTAAAATGAAGACAATCATGTATTGTTACACTTGTAAATGTAATTGTTGTAAGTCAAAAAGTCCTTCTAGCTCATCAATGAAATACTCCAAAATGTACCCACCGAATTGGTGCAAAGAAGTCACTTGAAATAAATTATTTGGACAATTCTAGAAGCTTCCTATTATGTCAGCATAATCAAGGGATCACGTCGGCCTAGAGATGAGGAGACAAGCCTATATAAAGGCAGCATCGATACCTCCTCATAACACATTCATTCTCACTCATCCGTGAAGAGAAAGCGAAGTGAAGGGGTCGAAGAAGAGGTAGCCACAGTCAATGAGGAAGTTTGTTCCCTCATCCGAGTTCATCATCAAGTTTGTTCTCATGTGCGGCACCCTGATCTGATCTAGGGCATCGTTCTCACGTGAGGCATTCTGATCTGATCTAGGGTATCACTTTGTATGAGCATGTTATTGGGTTAGTGGGCCCCACTAGCAGCAGTTTGAAGGAGGAAGTCATTGCTAAGGAGATCGCAGTCATAGAAGGGCTAGAAGAGCCCTAACCCATGGTGATCCTTCATATTTGGTATGTCTAACACTTGAAGTTTTGGCTTAGGCCTATTTTGAAGTTGTACCTGAGGCTTGTCCTTCTTTTGGGATGTAATACTAGAACTTGAACTTGCTTGGCCTTGGTCAACATTTTTTCTATAATATTGCAAACTAAAAAACCTTCCATTATTTTTCATAGCCATGATCGACTTAGCTTGATCATTAGTATCATCAATATGGACTTGATCAGGCCCTTGAAGGAAATAAGAGTCACCAATCAAGATATCAAAGGGAGCACCATCATTAAGGGCTTCTTCCTCCTCCACTTGATAGTAAGGACACTTTTCTTGGGTGTGATATTCATCACAAGGATGGCACCAGGGAGACTCTTCATGTCCCACAAAATTGGTTGGGGCAAGAGTGTTTGGAGCATTTTGTTGGACATCACAGTGTCCCTTAGGAGCCTTCTTCTTCAGAGGTCTCTCTTTATTAAATTCTGGTTTAAGAGGTAAATTTTGGCGAGATCTCCTTTCTCTTTCTTACATGGCCAATTTGTTCATCATTGCCATCTATCCTTGCATACACTCATTAGTAACTTTGTCAAATTTGGGAGCAAATGCTTGCAAGGCAGGATCCACCTGGGTGCTTGGTTTAGCTTTAGGTTCAACTCAAGCCCTAGAATAGGTGAACAAAGCAATCCTAATAGCATTTAAGTTTTTCTCAACTTCAACAGCTAAGACTTTTGCTTCGACCAAGGATTTAGGACCTTGTCTTTGAGGGCATATGTCAAATGCCTGAGGAAAGATTGCACATACCTATCAAGGATGGTGTCATTGATTGGTTTATATCGATCAGGGATCTCCTTAAATAGGTTTTCAAATATTTGAGTAAATTATTTAATGGTTTCAGTCTCAATTTTACTAGTTTCAAGGAAATTCTCAAGAAGGATAACTCCTTCCTTGGTTGTAGCCCATCTCTTGTTGAATGCTTGGTGAAAGGTATCTCAATCAATGATACTACCTTGGGGCTGTCGAAAATAGTGTAACTAGGTTTGGTCTTCATAATGTCCAATCTTGTAATGATGTAATTTTGTATCAAGAAAAATTTTAATTTTTTTTGCTTGAGACATGGGTTTCATGCTCAAGAAGTTTCTTTTCTTAATTGTGGCTTCCATTGAGAGCCTTAGGTTGAGTTATGTAAAATGAAGACAATCATGTATTGTTATACTTGTAAATGTAATTGTTGTAAGTCAAAAAGTCCTTCTAGATCATCAACGAAATACTCCAAAATGTACCCACCAAATTGATGCAAAGAAATCGCTTGAAATAATTTATTTGGACAATTCTAGAAGCTTCCTATTATGTCGGCATAATCAAGGGATCATGTCAGCCTAGAGATGAGGAGACAAGCCTATATAAAGGCAGCATTGATACCCCCTCATAACACATTCATTCTCACTCATCCCTAAAGAGAAAGTGAAGTGAAGGGGTCAAAGAAGGGGTAGCCGCAGTCAATGAGGAAGTTTGTTCCCTCATCCGAGTTCATCATCAAGTTTGTTCTCACATGCGACATCCTGATCTGATTTAGGGCATCGTTATCATGTGCAGCATCCTGATCTGATCTAGGGCATCGTTCTCATGTGCAGCATCCTAATCTGATCTAGGGCGTCACTTTGTATGAGCATGTTAATGGGTTAGAGGTCCGATCTAGCAGCAGTTTGAAGGAGGAAGTCATTGCCAAAGAGATCGAAGTCACAGAAGAGCTAGAAGAGCCCTAACCCTCCTTGCACGTGTGTTTAGTTCTGAAGTTGATGGGTCTGTTCTCGCTGCGCTAGAACAATCACTCTTTCGGCATCACGAAATCTCACATCGAGCTCATATCAAAGGGTTATAATATGTGTGATTAATCTACAAGAAGAACGAGGATAAGAGAAGGCTAGATGAGCCTATCCTAAACCATATTTGTTGACTGTCATACTCTTGCTGCAAACCTATTATGCTGTTCAGAATTGCAGGAGGAAACAACTTGTTTGGGTACATTTTGGAGGTATTGTCATTTTGATGTTGAAGGCATTATTGAGTCAAAGTTTGGGTCTCGGAATTCACCAATAAAGATTCTATAAGAAAGAGTTCAAAGGGTTTTTCCTCTCACGATTTGGAGAGGTTTTTGCCCTGGCATGGTGCCAATATCTTGTGTACTTGTGCATTATTGATCTTCTTGTTTTGATAGCTAGTTGATGATAATAACTCATGTTAACAATAAGAAGTAGAATCTAAGGAATTAATATCACAAGTAGTTATCATAGTTAAGAGAAATCGAATATTTAAATTGCCCTAAATTTCTCAACATGGTATCAAAGGGTGGTTCTACTAAGGACATGAAGAAGATCACCTCCCTTATGAAGAAGTTAGCAAGCACTGGATCATTTATGACAAGCTTCATCAGTCAAAAGATCAAGCAAGCATGGGTCAGCGCAAACAAACAAAAAAACAAAAAAACCAGAAGTGAACTCGCATTCTGTTTGAAGTTTTTGGATGGATACAAGGACTGAAATCTGCATAAAAGGAAGGAGATCTCAGATGGGTATAGGAGCAGAGATCCGCATTTCAGGAAGGCAATTGTTCAAGATTTCAGATGGAGAGGCATGGAACAGTAAGACGGTCTCGGCATAATTATTATGGTCTCGAAGTCCTACAGTTTCAATAGAGAGGATCACGATGATCCCACAGTAGCACATATTTATTATAACCTCTCGGTATATTCACAGTCACAATGATAAGGATATCAGTGCCCACTTTGCCTTGGCATTCCAGATAGACATAACATATCTATGATGACTAAGATCTCAGTCATATACACATAGATCTCACAGTGACTCACCTTGTCTCAGCATATATATTATAGATGCAGTCACGATCTAAGCATATGTGGAGTTCTCACAATGACACTGTCTTGGCATATATTATGGATGATGGTAATCATGATCTTGGTCATAATTATGTTGGGTTCAAGATCAGAACTTTGATGAAGATCTCGGTATAGCTCTCAGAGATGCACATACAGATCTTGAGGCAGAAAGTGTTATGCGAAGCAGCAATAATGATCTGGATGGAGGTGCAAGGAAGGTACACACTCTTTGTCTCGGTATATTTATGATTTGTCTCAGAAAAACTATGATCCCACAGTAACGCATTCGCATCATACTCTGTCTCGGCATATTGGTAATGAACAAGTCATACCACCTGAACGAAATCATGATCTCGGTCTCAGCATTGATTATGAGAAGATCTCGGTACCGCTGTCATATATATATATAGATATCGAGATCTTAGTGTTATAGTTATGGTTTCGGTAAAAGCGCATAGATGATCTTAGTAAAAGAACAATATATTTCTCAGTGAAGATGTGACAATAAAATAGCAGTCATGATCTTGTTCATTTATGAAGACGAGGTCATGGGCATGATCTCGACTATGATGAAGGCCCTGATCCCTATCTCGACGTAGCTATCATAAAGACATCATTGTTATGATATCAATAAAGGTACAGCAATGATGATCTTGGTGAAGGAGCAACAAGGATGATTGCAGTCATGGTGCAGCAGTGACCTAACTGAAATGCTAGAAGACGTACTCTCTGAAATGCAGTAAAGAAGGTCATCTTCATGAGATCTCAATTGGGAGATCTGAGAAAGATGATAAGAAGACAATCATCTATTTTCTTAATAAGCAAGATGCCAAGTGTCCTTGGGACAAGGAAGCTTCCTCATCTAACAACTTGTGGTACCTGTGCAAGATGGAAAAAGGATAAGTTGCAGACAAAAGTGCTGAAGGTTAAAAGACTAAAGCATGAGAAGGGAAGTTTGGTCCTCAAACAAGACAATTTAGTATAGCTAATACTTAATGCCATGGAAAGATTATGGAAAGAAGCTCATATCCCCAGAAGGATGAAAGAAGATGAAGAAGTAGGGCAAAGGAAAGAGGGAGTAACAGATCTCTACTATGAGTGAGATGGTGTCTCTCACAAAAGGGTCCTATCATAAGTCCTTGCAGATATGACCATGATAATAAGATGCATCGTGACATCATGGATGCATTAAAACAAGAGTTCATGATATCACCATGGGAATCATGAAGGGCATAATCTGTGACAGTTTAACATGAAGGATGTAGCTCATGAGAACCTCATTGGACATTAAAGGATAGAAAGAAGTCATCCAGGACAAAGGAAACATTTGTCAGATAGGGATATGCAAGATCCTGAAGATTCTCTGATGGAAACCTCAATGGAGGATTCACTAATCTAGAGAGGTAGCAAATGTTTCATCACGAAAACCAACTTATGATGACATGAGAAATGAAGTTGTTCAAGGGATTGAGGATCTTTTCAATCAAGGAAGCTACTGGAAGAAGCAAAGGTAAAATGAGGTATGTATGCTTGTATTTGTATTTAATATTGGAATGTCATGCCATATCGTTGCAGGTAACATGGATCAAGCATGATCAAAAGGAAAAGGATGTCCTCCTCTAAAAGAATTGAGAAAGGCATAAGTCACACTAGATGAAATCAACATAATATGTCCTCATATGAAGTATGAGGTGGTTGACTACAATTAAAGAAACTCTGATTGAAAGCTACTGGAAATGAAAGGTGTGGGGATGGAAAAGATCATGAAATGTGCAACCATGATGAAGGCAATCAACATCCAAAGGATCAGGAAGATTTGACTAGGAAATCTCCCAGAAAGATATGAAGACTTTGATGGAAGTCTGAAAAGATGAAGACCCTTGACAACAAATATCTTTGGGAGATGTGTCAACATGAATGTAGGGTGTTGATACCTACAAGAAGATGTCACTGGAAAAGGCCATCACCAAAAAGGTAATATGTGATTTGTTTTTGGTTTCTGATCTCTTGGAAAAAGTCTGGGTATGAGCGCAGGGCCAAGGTAAGAAGAGTTGTGAAGGATGTCACAACTATGTACCTTGTGATCTAGAGCTATCACCATTGAAGGAAAAGTGAAGATAGATGGCCCTATGAAGGAAGCCCCAGATGTAAAGCCAAGGAGGATACTTTCTGGGAAAGAAGGAATGACACGATGAAGGAAAGGGATGGATGGTTGAACCCTACATATGAAGAAATTGATGGCATTGAGGTCTTGGATCATCAGTCAACTAGAAGACCCTATAAAGTATTGATGATAGAGTCCCTGGCTAAGAGGGAGAGTTATACACGACATTCTTGTCTTCAGTTTGGAAGAAAGAATGGAGGATTGTGTAATCATCTGGCATCCGACACTCTTTGAGGATGTGGTAGGGCATCCAAGACAAGAGTGGGCAAGAGGACCAATATTCCTGAGGGTTGGGAATCCAAGATGAGAATAGTCCTAATAGGGCATACTCGAAGAAAAACTGGGTGGGTATGACCCTAAGAGAGACAATGATGATGCGTGTCTATCAGTCATTAGTCTCACCAACATTGTGCTCTGATCTATTTGAGAGATAGCGTTGTTAGTCAAGGCCTTTCTATATGAAAACAATGTTGGTTGAAATGATGCTATAACATATGGATTGCAAATCCGATTCTTCTTGTGAGAAATTATTCAGATTGAGAATGACCAAGTACCATGTATGTATGAATACATCCCTAGTTAAGAGGGACTGTTGAAAATAATGTAACTAGGTTCGGTCTTCATAATGTCGAATCTTGTAATGATGTAATTTTGTATCAAGAAAAAATTTCTTTTTTTGCTTGAGACATGGGTTTCATGCTCAAGAAGTTTCTTGGTCTAGTTGTGGCTCCCATTGAGAGACTTAGGTTGAATTCTGTAAAATGAAGACAATCATGTATTGTTACACTTGTAAATGTAATTGTTGTAAGTCAAAAGGTCCTTCTAGATCATCAATGAAATACTCCAAAATGTACCCGCCGAATCGATGCAAAGAAGCTGCTTAAAATAATTTATTTGGACAATTCTAGAAGCTTCATATTATGTCGACCTAATCAAGGGATGACGTCGGCCTAGAGATGAGGAGACAAGCCTATATAAAGGCAGCGTTGATACCTCCTCATAACACATTCATTCTCACTCATCTGTGAAGAGAAAGCGAAGTGAAGGGGTCAAAGAAGAGGTGGCCGCAGTCAATGAGGAAGTTTATTCCCTCATCCGAGTTCATCATCAACTCTGTTCTCACTTGTGACATCCTGATCTGATCCAGGGCATCACTTTGTATGAGCATGTTATTGTGTTAGAGGTCCGATCTAGCAGCAGTTTGAAGGAGGAAGTCATTGCCAAGGAAAACGAAGTCATAGAAGGGCTAGAAGAGCCCTAACCCTCCTCGCACGTGTTTACGTTCTGAAGTGGATGGGTCTGTTCTCACTGCCCTAGAACAGTCACTCTTTTGGCATCACGAAATCTCACATCGAGCTCGTATCAAAGGGTTATAATATTTGTGATTAGTCTACAAGAAGAGCGAGGACAAGAGAAGGCTAGATGAGCCTATCCTAAACCATATTTGCTGACTGTCATACTCTTGCTGCAGACCTATTAGTTGTTCATAATTGCAGAAGGAAACAACTTGTTTGGGTACATTTGGAGGTATTGTCATTTTGAAGGCATTATTGAGTCAAAGTTTGGGTCTTGGAATTTATCAATAAAGACTCTATAAGAAAGAGTTCAAAGGGTTTTTCCTCTCACGATTTGGAGAGGTTTTTGCCCTAGCATGGTGCCAATATCTTGTGTACTTGTGCATTATTGATCTTCTTGTTTCGATAGTTGGTTGGCGATAATTACTCATGCTAACAATAAGAAGCAGAATCTAAGGAATTAATATCACAAGCAGTTATCATAGTAAAGAGAAATCGAATATTTAAATTGCCCTAAATTTCTCAACAGGGGCAAACTAAGGTATCAATCCCTATCACTTCCTTCTAAAGTCAAGGCAAAGAGCATCATTACTAAATCTTCTTCCATGATCATCTTGGCACTCATTGCCCAGTAAAATTCATGCGTGCGTTTTTCTGCAGTGACAACGTTATTACCATTGAACTTAGGAAACCATTCGCAATATTTCTTAGGTACGGGATGCAGAGGGAATTGGCTTACATCCAATGGCCTAAATGCAACTATGAGCCATGGCTTATCCATGGTGTTAGGGATGGTATTGTCTACAAAGAGACTTCTAACCACTGGATTCTTTGGGATCTCAAGGGATGTAGTTGCTTCAATAAATTGTTGGGTAGTCTTCTTCTTTCTTGGAGCTATGGTATTGTCAGAAAAACAATCAGGGGTGTTAACAAGATTACTTCCAGGAGTCGCCAAAAGAGAATCATGTTAAATATTCTCTTCAAAGGGAGTGAAGCTTAATATTCAAATATTGAGGAGGTTGAATCAAATCCTCCCCGACAACAGTGCCAGAAGAGGTTGCCTCAAAGTTTAGCAGGTCTTGTGAGGGGAGCTCACAAAGCAAGAGATAGAACAAGTGACAACACTGTGAGGTGTGGTCCACTATCACCACAGCCACTACCTCCTCCTCTTTAGTGGATTTTCAACACAAGGGAGGCTTCCCTATATGAGGTCACCTAATGAATATGTCAATTCTATGGCTTGGAGGTGACAAGGATAGGCTTAGGATAGGTACTCGACTTAAGGACAAGGATAAAACTAGCTTAAATGAGGCAAATTGTACCCTATGAAGGCCTATCTAAGGCACAATGTGACCTAGGGTTTGTGAAAAGACAAGGTTAACAAGCTTTACCTAGGTACACAAGGGAAAGAAAAGGCTTGAGGAGATGAATACAATCAATTTCAAGAGCAACAAGCATTGAATAAGCACCAAGTTGAAGGCTAGGGCTAGATTAGCATTTTCCTAGGGCAAAAACTACCTAAGGTTTATAACATCACTCTAGAATGGAAGAATTGGCCATGGGAAAATGATGATTTTGAGGCAATGTCTTACCAACCACGTGTTGAATCCTTTCACAAGCCAACACATGCACCCTAGTTGAATTTTAGCCCTAACCCTAGCATAGAGGCTTTCTTTATTAGGACGAAAAACAGAAATAGGAGAGATGAATTTAATTTATGGATGATTAATGGTGTGATCAACGATGTGGATAAGGCCAATGCTTGACCTTGGGTGGATTCTAAAGGGATATTTACTTAGTAGAAGAATAAACCCTAGAATGGAGTAAGGGAATATGAAAAACCCTAGTTTCATAACCTAGCTATCATTTTATGAGGGTACAAAGTCATTGAGAAGAGCTTAACATGAAGGATCACTCAAGGGACTGTCACACAAAATCTTAAAAGGGTAATGCATACAATACCATTGCCAAGATTTCATAGAAAATAATCAATAAAAAGTAGCACATAGAAATGCTAACAATACCCATTCCATGCAATAGCCCATAAAGATATTCAAACTCATAGAATACTTACAAGAAAAATGTATGAGCCAATCATTTATTGTTCCAAAATGACATCTCCAAAGCAAGAAAATAGCTCCATAAGCAAAAACTCCACAATAGATCGCATCTCCACAAGATACAAGACAAATTTCAGCTAGGTTGAAATCTCTAAGAAGGCCAAATTGATCCACAAGTGATGATTGAAATGAAAATGAGGCGACCTCTATCAATTAATTTTAGCCTAATGAAGCCCCTAAAACAAGTTTGACATAAGATAAACCTGGGTTACAAGCCAACCCACTAGCTAAATGAAAAAATAACCAATAAATGCCCACATGTGTGAGTTGTCACCTCTAATAATGTTGATGTCATGCCCTTTTAGGGCTCCAAATGCCATGCCAAGGTGTGTTGAGGTGTCGAAAGGTATCAAATTGCCTAGATCATCCAAAGCTTGAGAGAATGCCCTCAAATCCTCCTATAGGGTGCCAAGCGCAGTTGGGGTACCATCATGTGGTCTCCATGGGTCTCCAATTGTTAAATAAGGCCTCTCTCTAGCGTTAGGGCTTCTCAGGTGAAACAAACCCTCCCTATTCTCTCAATGGGAGACCATCCTCATCTAGGCTCTAAATCAAGTCTTGCCCATCAAATTGTGTCAAGGCCAGCCTGGGGGCACACTAGGTCTAGTGGTGTCATCATGAAGAATGTTTTGTGCTAGTCAAAGTAGACCAACGTCCTAGGTCCTGAGGGTGCTTTGGGACACGTAACATTTGCTCATGTTGTCAGGAGGTTCAACTCTATCAATGATGTATATGTTAAGCCATTTATCTCTCTGAAAGGCCTAGGTACCTATGGAGTGGGTGCCCTCAAGGCCTGCGCTATTGTAGACCACCTGACAAAAACAAGATGGACTCAAGTGAAAGCAACCATCCATCAGAGGCTAAGATCAAGTATGCATCTAAGTGGACCAAACTTGAATGTTAAGGGCATGTTAATACTTCAAACAAGGATCACCTTCCAATATCTAACTAGACCAAGTCCCATAAAGACATTCCCTACCTTGATAGAGGTGGCTAATGGTCAATCCCTCAATCAATAGGTGTTAATTATGTGATAATGGAGGGGAAAGGCTTCATGGCCAAGTGCCATGATCAAAGGGACCAGTTGATGGGGTGTTTGCATCCTAATTGTATGAATGTAAAGGAGGGAGCAATCATGGAGGCATGAGTTATCCTACTCGGCCTGATTTTTCTACCCCTCTTGTGCGCCTTTTACTTCTTGATAAAGCTTTGTATTACTAATTTTAGCTTGTTACCCACCACCTATGGGTAGTGTATATAGGAGGAAATTTTTCTCCTAGATGGTCCTCAACCGACAGCCAGCAGCCCCTTGGAGCCGCCAAATAGCTCAATGTGTCATTGTCTCCGCCACCTAAGCCAGCCATGTGGTCCCTCGACCACTTGTCATGAATGTATGTTTGAAGGTGGGCCTCCCGACCCCAAAGGTATGGCTTTTCATTGGTATAGTTGAGTAATTTTCCTTACTTGTCATAGGCACTTCTGGGCATGGATTGGTGGGGGGATTCGACAGAAAAAGTGGGTTAGGCTTGTATTCTTGTCTCCACATGGGATCTCCTTTACTTACCATTTGGTTTTTGGGTTGGCACTACATGAGAAATCTCGATTTTGGTTGTGTGGTCCCGCTTCCCAATACCACCTATATCACTCCCCTTCCACTCATTTTAGCCTCATTCATCTATTTTTCCATCCAGGTCCACATGTGTCCACTGGGTTCACATAGGATTAGTCTCCCACTCCTCTTGTCCAAACCTTGGGTCAGGCCTGGAACAATGCCCCGAAGATTGATGCAGCTAAAAAGAAAAGAAAAAGCATAATTTGGCCACTCTCAACAGGAAATGTACCACAAAATGCAAAAGATGGCCGAGACATACAAATTTAGCATGTGGGCAAAAGCCAAACTTGAGCTCTACCCCTCACCCATGGCCATCACCCTGGTTCCTATGTGTCCTATTATTGCATAGAGTGTCTAGGCACCGGGACAACGCTCAGAGTAAGGGCTATCACTCTTAAATCATTACTCACTCTGTTTAGACTCTCTCCTAAACAAATCAATGGGGGTAGTCCCTAGGTAAACAGATGAGCGTAGCCTGTGAAAAACAGACTCTAGGAGATTTTAATGATGGACAACTTAATGAATTTAAATGAATCTCGATTAACTCAAATGAATAGATTAAACTCTAATTTAACCAAGAAACGACCACCAACAAGAGATAGTTATCGACCAATGCCTTTAATTTGAATTAACCATAAGATTAAGTAAGACAACAAGTCATCCAAAATAACTTTTCCAATATGTGACGAATAGTGACAATCAAGTATGATTAATATAAACGCCCAAAACTGTATCATGCAAGAGAATGATTATCGTTAATGACCACGATCTAGAATTAATTAATTTTCTCCAACAACGAATATAACTTAAAACATTTATCGTACTTTGACCATAGGAAAATCATAAAAATGCATTTAATGACAAAAAAAACACTAAGGAACTTTAGGTTTAAATTTTATTTATTCCTTAGGCAATAACTAAAGAAGCAAAACAACTCAACAGGTTAAAAAAAATCGAAATTTTTAATGGGCCATAGGCCACATTAAAATTTTTAATGTTTAAGTGAAAATGGCTTAGTTTATTTCATTTTCCTTGGTCAAAAAAAATAATAATAATAATTAGAATTTTTTTAATATTTTGGATTTTTTAGGATTTCTCAAAAATGTTTATGAATTTTTAAATTTTTTATGATTGAAAAAAAAATTAATGTTTTTTAGATTTTTTTAAATTTTAGAATTTAAAATTTTTAGGATTTTAGATTTTTATTTTTACTTCAAGTTTTAAATTTTAAAAATTTTTGTTTTTTTTTTTAGAATAAAAAATGAAAAATGAAAAAGGTCAAATGAAATCAAAAAAAAAAAATCAGAACAACAATCAAATGAACTGACCAAACTAGATTATATAAGAAAATAAAAATGAAACAAAAGAAAACCGAAATCTATGTACAGCCCAACCTAACCCTAACCGGCATACATAGATAAAATAAAAAGGTAAAATGAAAGTCGATTTGCTTTGTGTGTTTGCAGGTCTGAGGGTATTCGACTGCGAAAGGAGGAGAGAAGGCTCGCAGGCTTGAGGGTTGAATTCGATGGCGGGTTTAGAATGCTAAGAGAATTGCGTGAGGAATGGGATGGAGGCTACGCGCAGGCAGAGAAGAGAGGGTTGCGTGAAGGAGATGGCTAAGGAGATACGTAGATGAGGAATGTGACAGGAAGCAAATAGAGCTGCGGGTTAGGGAGTTGTAGCAACATAGGAGGGATGGCTGCACGCTGGAGGTAAAGGTTTGGTGATGGAGGAAGGAGCTGAGTCGGGAGTTGTGGCAGCATAGGAGGGATGGCGTGGAGAGGCAACGGAAAGCGTAAAGCAGAGGCAAGTCAGCTGGCAGCGGAAGAGGAGACAAGGGTTCGATGGTGAGGAAATGCGTAGCTCGACAGGGTTTTGAGAAGGACGTAGGTGCAGCAAGGAGCTGCGGATAGAGAAGGGAAAACGCAGGGATATGGGGGTCTAGCTCCCAACGAGGGTTTGAGATTTGTTTTGCAGACTTAGCAGCTACGAAAACAGTGGGCAGTTGAATGAGGGTTTGGAAAGGTCACCGCTACAGAAGAAAAAAGCAGGAAGAAACCCAAGATTTTCCAAATCTCATAAAAAAATTCAAATTTAGAACTCTTAAAATAAAAATAATTTCGAAACTCTCCAGAAAACAACAGTGAATACAAATTTGAAATTTTTTTGCTCATGAAAAAACAGGCAGCCAATCAACCTACAAAATGGTGGCCCAGAACTTCCACCAAAACCTCTAAAAAAAATTCTAAAAATCTTAATTAGATTTTTAAATCGCTCTGCTTCAAATATCTTTGAAACCCTTATAAAAATTCCAAATTTAAAAAAATAAATAAATAAATAAAAAATAAATGTAAAACTCTTGGATTGCAAAATCTCTGGACAGAAACCCTGCCAAAAATGATGTTGATGGACCTCTAGAGATCTAGATCTTACCCTCCAGGGCCTATATCTAGACTCTGCATAGCTTTTAGCTTTAGATCTGCAGCTACAGGACAACAAGAAATACCCAAACGATATATACAATGACCCAAAAAACTAAAACCCAGAAAAACCCAAGTTAGAAAACTGAAGAAAATTACAGATCTATGTACATAAATAGCAGATCTATCAAATCTAGGGAGTGTGAGTCCGACTTCGCTCCCAGATCTGATGATCTAAGGTTTTCAACAGCGAAATCTAACTATTTAGCACAGAAAAAATTAAATTTTTTGAATTTTTAAAGGAGGTATCAAGCTCGAAACCCTTCATGCATCACCCATAAAAAATATCTTATGATAAGCCCAAGATCAAATTTAAGTTGGGCTCTTCAGAAAACACAAATCGGAAGTTGGTTAGTTCAACTAAAAACTTCCCCGAACGCCCGATGATCTAAAAATCAAGACTTTCTTGCAAAACTCAATTTAACCATCAACATAGAGCGAGAAAACGATAATAAAATTCAAATTCAATAGAGATACCTACTATTATTCAAAACTTAAATTATCACTCAAACCCCAGCAATTGAGCAAGATGTCTGGACTCTGTACTCAAATCACTCTTCAGAAAGCTACATCAATGGCTAAAAAGAAATCTGTACATGAAAATGACACATCTTATAGTATTTCAACGAAGAGTAACACCAGCAGAAATTAACCCCAAAGTCTTTCTTTATTGCTCATAAAAAGATTACAAGAGAGTTTTTCAGTTAGCACACGATCAAAAGATCAGATGAACTGACTGACAAATGACCTCCTATTTAAAGATAAATCCTCCAACCGCTAGTTCGAGTGATCCTCGTCAAAGCAATCTCGACCTTTGATGAGGATTAAAATTTCTTTTAATGTCATCTGTCGAAATTTTAAATTATTGAGGAAATTCGAAATTTTCAATTAAATGCATTTTAATTCATTCTAAAATTAAAATTTGGAATCAATTAAATGCATTACAAGAGAGTTTTTCAGTTAGTACACGATCAAAAGATTAGATGAACTGACTGACAAATGACCTCCTATTTAAAGATAAATCCTCCAACGGCTAGTTCAAGTGATCCTCGTCAAAGCAATCTCGACCTTTGATGAGTATTAAAATTTCTTTTAATCTAATCCGTCGAAATTTTAAATTATTGAGGAAATTCAAAATTTTCAATTAAATGCATTTTAATTCATTCTAAAATTAAAATTTTGACTATTACTTAACCCCAAGGACCAAAGGCTTAAAATTTAGCAAAATAATTAATTTACCTTAGTCCCTGGACCTCTTAAACTTTGATTTTTTAAGGACCAACCAATTAATTAATTTTAATTAATTTTGGACAAAAAATTTAATTAATTAACCTATGAGAGGATAAATTATTTTTCTAACCCTCAAGACACTTTACATCATGATTTTTACATTTTTTACATCTCAATGGGGAAAACCCATTTGCAAAACACCCTCACAGACTACCCAGTTTTGCGACACAAATATAATCTAGCAGATCCAGCAATTTGTAATAAAATAACCTAACCAAATAGTTAGGATTATTCCCAAATCACTTTTACATAGACCCGATCTAAAACACTAGGACTCCCCTAAGATCCTAGTGACAAAATCCACTCTGGCTTTGGCGTAAGGCTAAAGGAAAACTCTGTTGACCATCCAAGAATGGATCGGTGAGACAAAAAACCTCCAGAAATGTAAATCGTCACTAGAAAAATAGGTTTACCTAGGCAATTACATACACGACATGGATCTACTAAGATTATTTACAATTTACACATGCACAAAGGGTTTACAATATAACATGATGATCAGGCTGATGATGATAGCTGGATGGCACGAACACATCGATCAGACGCTATCCCTTTTGTGAAAAAATGGGGTGTACTGCTATGGATCTTTGACACGTAATGGTCAACAGGCCCTAGATGAGCCCCCTCTTCATTAAGGAACCCATGATTGTCCCAACCCCTGGTGGGCAATGAACCACCCCACCTTAAGGGGTATTCACTGCTACATGTTACACATCATGCTCTCCATCCCCTGGAGCCCCGAGCAGTTATGAAGAAAAATCAATAACAAGGAAAAGGCATATGAAGAAGGGTGGAAAAACAAAGGCTGGGGTAACTCATGTACCATGATTTGCTCCCTCCTACATTCATATATCCAGGTGTGGGCTCCACTTATTACAACTTCCCTTGCACCTTGACATGTGGTCTAGATGTTTTCCCTAACCCCCACTCCATTCCATCATTATATACGCTGCCACCTACCACTTGAGGGATGTACCATGGACATGTCACCCCCTCTAGAGGTTGAAACCACCTAATAGGGTCCTCGACTAACCCCCTACTGAGCTTGGGCACACTTACACATACCAAAGCCCACTATGGAAGGGCATGCCGCCATGAAGCACCCCATTGATCCCATGACTTGTAAGTTCTCTTACTTGATTATTCTAATGAATTGTTGTATTGGAGGGCAAGGGGGCATATTGGATCTTATGCAAGATTGCAGGTGGATTCACATTTGGGGCTTGGTCTCCCTATACGGGGTCCTAACCCCCCAAAGGGCCACATTGGCACTTGTAGGGTGAACATTGACTCTTGAGAGCCATGGGCCTCCACCATAGTTGAGATTTCTTCATGGATTCCCAGCAATGTTCTTTGGTTTCTCCCATTCCACCTTTTGAATAAAGATGGTGCACTTGGTTCACCATGCCCAATCGGCCCCATCGATGTACCACACACTTGGCAAATGTTCCAAATCCTAGAGGATTGTCCCCCGCAACAAAGGGAGGTCTTATGGCATCATTCCAGCCCTTACAATTGGTCTACAGGCACTTCCGATCCATGTGGAGACCCATGAGGATGACCTTGTGCCCCCACACCCGCTTGGGAGCAATGCAGGTTCTTGTTTGGAAAACAAGGGGCCAACCCCTTGTCCACTATGATGGGCATCCATTTATGCATGATGGCAATCTTTGGACTTCATCAAACCTCCTCAAAGGCCCAACGACTCACTTTTTTTATCATTCGACCCTCTTGAGAGGCTTATTCATGTATTATTGAGCTATTTGGTGGGCTTGTCACCAAAAGTTATTGTTATTATGCACATTATTTTATTATAGGGGCTAAATTAGGCATAATTAGCTAAATTGAATTCATTAGGAAGTGTATAAATACAAATGTGATTAATCATTTGGATCATCATTACTTGGATTGGATCATTCTCTCTTGTGAGATTTTTGCTATTCTTTTTGGAGGACGAAATTGGTTGGATGGATGAATTTTGATGTTTGAATATGCTCATTCTTGCCTTGGAGCTTCTCTATTGGCATATAATGATGATTGGATATACTGTTCTCGCATGTAAGTGCTCTTTCAATGATATTTTGTTATTCTTATGTCACATGAATGATGCTAGGATTTTCGCTATACTAGGTTGAAATTTTGCTACTTTTCTTGTGTAAAAGAGTGGGAGTTTGTCTTTTATTAGTGTTGCATCATGTCATGGGCCATGTTTGAATAAGTGAATATTCCTAGAGATATTTCTTTGAAATTTTATCTTGACAAGTCATCATATATTGCATATCAAAGTATAAAGACCTTGAAGCAGTTTTCTCATGCCCTAATTGCCATGCAAAATTGTTCTAGAGGCCTCCTTGACTAAGTGAAATCATCCCAATCATTGGAATCTTCTTGACTCCATTTCCCCCAAAGGAATAGGCATTGGTCCTCCATAGGTGATCACCAAAAAGCATAATCTTTATCACCTCTCCCTCTTTCTTCTAGGCCTAGCCTCCATAAGGGACCTGAGGCATCACATTTCTCACGAGCTACACATCAAAAAAATTCGATCTCCTAGACTCTACGACGTTGTTATGTCTCCTAGGATCCCTCTAAATTTGAAGCCATTCCGACAATGGGATCTCGAGATATTTCAAGCCCTATCTCTGAGATTGTTTCTTTCCCTTTGTTTCCCTTGGCCAGTGATCTCATTGGGATCATAGTATCAAAATTAGTGAATATTTCCCCTTTGATCCCCTTCTCTCCGTTGATTAGGTCAAGCACACCCTTAATTGATCAACTCCACCCCCTTAACCTAATTCTGGGTCCACTTGGTCCCGTGTCGTCCCACAATTTTTTGAAGATAATTCCACAAAGACCACTTGGAATCCAAGTTTCCACAAAGATTTTAGGGTCTAGGAATCTCCTTGACAAGTCATATACTCAAACCTCAGCCCCTAAATTCCCCTAAGCCCTTCCTAGAGAGCCTTTAATCTTGCTTTCCAAGCAGGCAAGCCATATATTTGAGCCTCTTCTGAATAGGCTTCTAGGATCACCTTTCATCCTATCATTAATCCATTCATCTCTATGATCCTTATTATACCGAGTCTCCTCCCATCGGTGAAAGTCCGTAAAGAGAAGGGAGCCTTAACTGAGGTGACAGTGGGCTATCGCTCCATTGTTTCCCTTGACCTAGTAGTTGCCCTATAGGACCCCCCTTTAGGACCCCTACTAGTTTGAGCAGTAACATAGCTCAAGGGTTAGAGCTTGCTCTTTATGATGTAGCATTTATATTAATCCTTAAGATAAGACAATTCATCGCTTATCAGGGTTGGGTCATGCAAGGGTTCCCTTTGATGTGGAGGAGCATCATGTGCTCAAGAACCAAGTGATGGCCAATCAGGAGAGTAGATCTGATGCTAGGGTTTCACCCACGTGCTAATCTTATGTCCCGACCATTTTTTGCATTTTGATTTTCTTCTTTTTGTTTTATTGTGGCCATGATATGCTTTTTCATTCTTTTCGCTGCATCAACCTCCAGGGCAATAGTTTTTTGGCCCTGCTCGAGTATGAACATATGGGTACAAAATCCCAAAGAACCAATGACAAGTTAAGCCCGAATAATGGAGGTGAGTTATGGGGCATGTAATGTGTCATGGAAAGTGTTAAGTATGGTGTAAGGGGCAATGAACATGCTATCTCAATCATGTTCTTCCAAGTAGTACCCCCAAGTAGTGCCCCTCCTATAACCCTAAGGCCTAGGAAAGTCCCACTAGATTAGGGCTAAAGATTAACCCCCCTGGTAAGGTGAGAAAATAGTTTTACAATCAAGATCAGTCAATCTTCCAAATCACCCCTTTATCCATATTAAATGCCCAAAACAAACAAGTATAAGCACCCGATTGCAAAATCATCAAAGTACCTTTTGAATAGTAGCCCACCTTCATCCAAGTGTTAATGTCAGATGGGGAGAAGCGCATGGTTGATGCAAACAGCGGAGGTACATAGAATATCATTGTCAAATAGTGGTTATCAAGGGTTGTTCGCTGGTTAGTCATCGAACACGTCCCCCCCCCCCCCGTGTAGCAAATCCTTCGTGTTAGACATGACACGTGGGTGACATGTGTCCAACACGAGCTTGACTCGTGTCCTATTCGTAGGACACGATTCAAATTCATGTCGAACGCAAGCCCTTACTGGTGTTCCGAAATTTGGACATGTGTCCTATGAAAAAACATCCTAAAACCGATGTATTGCCTCATTCTCGCTCACTCCAATCACACTTTTGAGCTCTCAAAGGTTTTGGAGTGCAGCTAAGGGAAATTAAGCAATGTTAGAAGGGATTCCAAGTGTTGGGAAGTAGATTTGTCCAGGACCTACTAATGCTATTAATGGTAATATTAAATTCTTAAAGTAAAAGGATGAAAATGAAATATAAAGGCCTTTTAGTTGAATTTTTAACATTACCATGAAATGAATCAAGACGTTTGAGAGTGGTTTCGACCTCATTGGATTTCATATCAAGAAAGTAGATTTTTAGATCCCACTAAAAATTCAACAGACTTAACAGTTTTCAGGATTTTAGGATTGGGGAGATTACAACATTTCAATTGGAGTTTGTCATGTATGAGGGTATGGAACTAGCATTTAATTGAGAGGACCAAGCCCTCTATGTACCTCGATGTTGGTGGCATTGATTGTTGAACTCCTCTATCATGATCCTAGTAAAAATGCACCCATCCCTCAAATAGATTCTCGATTTGACATTTTAAGCTTTTTCTATCGTATTTTAATGCTTAGAGGATGATATTGATAAGGAGGATCCCAATATAGGCAATGATTTTGATGATATATAGTACCAGTTATTTGTTGTAGCATGATATTTTTTGGACTATACAGGCCATTTAGGGCCTCTTTGTTGATGTATTTTTGGTTCAAAGATGGATTTAATTTGCACTAAACGTTATTTTGGTTACATGCATTAGTTGTGTGATTGAATTTGTATCATCATCATGTAAATGTTTAATATATTTCATATTTTATGTGTAATTCACTAATTTTTTATATTTTTTAATATATAATATATAACGTGTCCTCCGTGTCATGTTCTTGGAGGTCATCATGTCACGTGTCGAATACTCATATTTCCATGTCCTCCATGTCTTATGTCCTCATGTTAGGTAGTTAGGGTCCAACCCTAACCCCCTTTATTTATGTAATAAACCCAATGGGCCCGAGTCATAGTCATAGTTAGTTAAAGAGTCAATAAAGCCCGTATTAATAATTGTAAATGGTTGACCCGCATTTAAGAAAGGGACCACAGTTAGTTACAAACGAGCCATAATTAATAAAGAAAGTGGTTAACCCATGTTATGCAGAGGACCACTAGTCGTTAGGTTGTTGGAGGTAATTTAGCTATAAATAGTCATAGTTAGAAAGGAGAGATCATCGAGTCTTATTTGTAATCGAGCTCTCCTCTGCTGGAGGTTGCCCCCTCGAAGAGGCAAGTGAACATTACATCTATCTCTGAATAATAAAATACTTGTTGTTTTTCTCATTTTCATTCTGTGTTCTAGGTTGTATTTCTTCCCATATCTGGTATTCTAGAATTTCTCGCAGGTAAAGAGCATAACAAGTGGTATCAGAGCACTTTCCCGGGCCGGTTGTACCTCAAATTTTCATAGAATTTTTTTTTAGGCTAGAGACGTGTTCCGGCATCTTTAAACCATGGGATTTGTCATTGAGCACATAAACCTACGGATTTGGGGAGGTATGCACGCAGGAAATACAAGAGGTGGTCATGCTTGTTGGACTCCCTTGTAACCCCTGTGGGTACCCCTTCGAGTAGTAAAGCATTAGACAGAAATGTGCACAGACTCACTTCCACGTACCCTTTGGGTACATAGGAAGCCCCCTAGGATCACCTAAAACCTCGCCTTAGATAAGCTGTCGGCCATCTTGCTACTACAGTACACTGAGAATAGCACTCGGGGAGATTACTCGTGCGTACGATAGGGTAATCGGGTAGTATGGCTAAGGGTACGGTTGATCCTCCTTAGTTAGCACCCTGAAAGATTGGGTTGAGTACTATTGTTGGACCCTTATGTATATTGCGGTCTGTAGCACCTGACACTCCTTTGTGACCATAGCTCCCTCTGCTCTCTGAAGATCGCCCATTATCTTATCTTCCAGATCAGATCCAGCAGTTGTGGTTCTACCACCACAGTACAATTTAGATCTAGTAGTTGGGGTTCTATCGCCACAGTGCAACTCACATTCAGCAGTTGGGGTTTCGCAGGCCGATCCAACTCTCTGCACAGTGAGGTTTGTTGCTACTATAGTCTAGGCCCGATTTTCGCAGGACATTGGGCAGGATCAAGTTTTCTGGAATTCGGCCACTGCAGTATTGATCAGCGGGGAGTAAAACTCCCTTCGGAGTTAAAAAAAAAAAAAAAATTAAGTCTGAGTCCTTCCCGAGACGCTTACAAGAGACTTAGCCCATAAGATTCAGGACAATGAGCTAATTGCAGTGGTACCATTCTGAGCTCAAGACATGGCCAATGAGAAGATTAAGTGCCTTGAAACAAGGTTGGATGAGTTCAAGGACCAGCTGGACCAAATTGCAAAAGTCCTTGCACAATTCACCAATAGGATGTCGGGGTCTCATCAGGAGGAGCATAGTATTGATGAACACCTTGAAGGAGAATCTAGCCATCATATTCACTTCCATGGAAATCACCAACATTCCCACCCTCGGCCACCCAAGCTGGACATGTATAAATTTGATGGCTCTAATCCAGCAGTATGGGTAGCACAAATGGAACAATATTTCACCCTTAATGATATCTACGAAGGTCAAACTAAACTACGTGTGGGAGCCCTTTACTTGGACCAAGAGAGATGGCAATGGTGGCAGTGGCATCTGAAATGTTATCCCGGGAACATAACTTGGCACATGTTCTCAAAAGCCTTTTGTGACCACTTTGACAAAGAATCTAATTCTTGGGGTCATCTCACTAAGCTCCGACAGACAGGGACAGTAAAAGACTACATTGCAGCCTTTGAGTCATTGGCCATCAGAACAGAAGGTCTAGGAGATGACTTTTACTTGGAGTGTTTCATCAGTGGTCTCAAAGAAGCCATCCAAGCACATGTTCGGATGCACCACCCACCTACATGGATTGACGCTTGCAAAAAGGCTATCGAGGTGGAACTTGCCTTAGCTGCCCAGTATACTCGTCCAAATTTCGTAGCCAAGGGGCGTCCAACCCAGGCTCAGGGCCCTGCCCAAACACTTAAGGTTCAAAAAGTGTCTCCAGCAGAAATGGATGAACGAAGAAAACAAGGATTGTGCTACTACTATGATGACAAATACTCCCCAAGGCATAAATGCAAGGAACCAAAATTCTTTCGAATTGATGTTACTGATAACAGCTCATGTGAGGAAGCCCCAACCCTTGGGGGGCCAGAGGACAAAGTTGAGGAAACCCAGCATGACAATGATCTCACAGCTACGGCAGATGACCCAGTTATCTCGCTACATGCTTTGGCAGGCATTTCTGCACCCCAAACTCTCAAAATCAGAGGCTTTCTTAAACATCGCCCTGTAGTGGTATTGATTGATAGTGGCAGCACTCATAACTTTATCCATAAGTGATTCGCCGAAGCTGTTCATTGTTTTGTACGGGCAGTCTCTAATTTCCAAGTCCTTATCACTACGAGGGGACAATGAAATGTGAAGGCCGCTGCAAAAATATTAAACTTCAAATGGGAGACTACCACCTAAAGACCCACATGTTTGCGATTAATATGGGGTGGTTGTGACATTGTCTTGGGTGCTAAATGGCTTCGCACACTAGGCCCAATCACAATGGATTTCTAGGAGTTATAAATGAGCTTTAACCAGAATGACCACATTCATACACTACGTGGACTCTAGGCAGGTGCTCCTACTATCATCAGCTCGCATCGAATGGAAAAGTTGTTGAAAAAGGGCCATCATGGAGTCATCACCCAGTTTAATGCCATCCAGGCCATTGAATCCACTACTCTTCATATTCATCCTCAGATGCAACAGGTCTTAGACCGCCACCATCAAGTATTTGACAAACCTAAAGAGCTTCCACCCTCTAGAGGTGAACATGATCATAGCATCCCTTTGGTCCCAGGGGCCCAACTGCCTAATGTGTGCCCATATTGATATCCATTCACCCAAAAGAATGAAATTGAAAAAATCATTAAGGAGCTCCTTGAAGCCAGTGTTATTCGTCCTAGCATCAGTCCTTATTCATCACCAATGGTCATGGTGCTAAAGAAAGATGGAGAATGGCGCATGTGTCCGGACTTTTGGGCCTTCAACAAGCTCACTGTCAAAGACAAATTCCCTATTTCAGTTGTTGATGATATGCTTGATGAACTACATGGTGCTCAATTCTTTACCAAGCTAGATCTTCGCTCTGGCTATCACCAAATACGCATGAAAGAAGTAGACATTCCCAAGACTAATTTCCGAACTCATGAAGGCCATTATGAATTCTTTATCATGCCATTTGGTCTTTGTAATGCTCCATCTACTTTTCAAAGCCTCATGAATCACCTGCTGAAACCATATCTCCGAAAATTTGTCCTCGTCTTCTTTGATGACATTCTCATCTACAACCTAACCTGGGAAAAACATCTTCAGCATGTAGACCTGATCTTGCAATTGCTCCGGAATCATAAATTATTTGTCAAATTGTCCAAGTGCTCTTTTGGCGTGGAAGAAGTCGAATATTTGGGACACATTGTGGGTCATGAAGGTGTCAGGGTTGATCCCAAAAAGATACGGACAATGCAAGATTGGCCCCAACCAAAAACCTTGAAGAGTTTGAGGGGATTCTTGGGTCTCACTGGCTACTATCGCAAATTTGTCCGCAATTATGGTCGCATTGCTAGACCCCTCAGTAACCTTCTCAAGAAAAATTCATTCCTCTGGATTGATGCAACACAATAGGCGTTTGTGGCTCTCAAATAGGCCATGTGTTCCACTCCAGTATTAGCACTATCGGACTTCAGCAAATCTTTTGTGATTGAATGTGATGCTTCTGGTACTGGTATTGGTGTTGTATTAATGTAGGAAGGTTGACCCTTGGCTTTCACCAGCCAACAACTAAGTGGGAAACATCTGGGTCAATCTACCTATGAAAAAGAGATGATGGCCATCTTACATGCAGTAGATACCTGGTGACCATACTTATTGGGGCGACGTTTCCAAATCCACACAGACCATCAAAGCCTCAAATATTTTTTGGAGCAACGTCTATCCTCGCCACAGCAAAATAAATGGTCGGGCAAAATGTTGGGATATGATAATGAGATAATTTACAAGAAAGGGCATGACAATGTAGTAGCTGATGCTTTATCGCGCCAATTTGAGGATGAAAACACCCTGCTATCAATCTCTCTTCCCATACTAGATTGGATTGAAGAAGCCCGCAAGGAATGGTTTTCACACCCCTCTCTCTCCCAACTTATTAATAGCTTGAGAGAAGATCCTAATTCCTCAGTCAACTACTCTTGGAAGGATGATATTCTTCGCTACAAGGATCGATTAGTTATATCGCCAACATCCACCCTCAAAACCCGCATTTTGGAAGAGTTGCACTCATCTTCCACTGCAGGGCATTTAGGCTTTCAGAAGACTTATGCTCGCACTCGTCGTTCTTTCTTTTGGACTGGCATGAAAAATGACATTCTTACTTTTGAAGTTGAATGTAATGTGTGTCAACGCCACAAAGGAGAAACAGTAAGGTTACCAGGGACCTAACAGCCATTGCCACTCCTTGCCTCTGTCTGGATGGATGTTTCCATGGATTTCATAACTGGTCTCCCAAAGTCGGGCAACAAATCCGTCATCATGGCGGTTGTGGATAGACTTTCTAAATATGCTCATTTTTGCGCTCTACCCCACCCATTTACCCCCACTTTAGTGGGTCAAGCTTTCATGGACCAGATCTTCAAATTGCATGGCATGCCAACTTCCATTGTCTCTGATCGCGACCCAACTTTCACCAACAAATTTTGGCAAGAACTTTTCAAGCTACAAGGCACCCAACTCCAACTAAGTACTGCCTATCATCCCCAAACCGATGGTCAAACAGAAGTAGTCAACAAATGTTTGGAGACATATCTAAGGTGCTTCACTTCAGAAAAGCAGCATCAATGGGTATAGTGGCTACCTTTAGCTGAATGGTGGTATAATACCAACTATCATGAAGCCACCAAGATGACTCCATATGAAGCAGTGTATGGTCAACTCCCACCTTCACCTATTTCTTATATCCCTGGATGTTCTAAGGTGCAAGTAGTTTATCAACTCCTACAGAACCGTGCTGCCATGCTAGCTCATCTCAAAGATAATCTCCATCAAGCTCATAAGCAAATGAAGCAACAAGTAGACTAGCATCGTTTAGAGCGCACATTTCAAGAAGGGGATCAGGTATTCCTACGGCTGCAACCATATAAGCAAACATCGATCAAAGAAAAGGGCTGCCAAAAACTAGCTCCAAAATTCTATGGACCTTATCAAATACTTTAGCGCATTGGAGCAGTAGCCTACAAACCGGCCTTGCCACCAACTTAAAAATCCACCCAATCTTCCATGCATCATGCCTCAAGAAAGTGGTAGGGAACAATTGCAGAATTCAAACCAGTCTACCCGAATTGGATGAGGAAGGTTCACTCTAGCTCCAACTAGAACAAGTCCTCGATACTCGTGAAAGACATCTGCGTGGCCGCACGATCAAGGAAGTCCTCGTCAAGTGGAAAGACACCTCTCCAAAAGATGTGACCTGGGAACCAGCCATTATTCTTCAGCAGTTTTTGCCGCTTCAACCTTGAGGACAAGGCTACTTTTGATGGGGGAGGGCATGTTAGGGTCCAACCCTAACCCCTTTATTGATGTAATAAACCCAATGGGACTAAGTCATAGTCATAGTTAGTTAAAGAGTCAATAAAGCCCATATTAAAATTGTAAGTGGTTGAACTGCATTTAAGAAAGGTACCACAGTTAGTTGCAAACGGGCCATAATTAATAAATAAAGTAGTTAACCCATGTTATGCAAAGGACCACTAGTCGTTAAGTTGTTGGAGGTCATTTAGCTATAAATAGTTGTAGTTAGAAAGGAAAGGTCATCGAGTCTTATTTGTAATCGAGCTTTGCTTTGCTGGAGGTTGCCCCCTCGAAGAGGCAAGTGGATATTGCATCTATCTCTGAATAATAAAATACTTGTTGTTTTTCTCATTTTTATTCTGTGTTCTAACTTTTGGGTTGTATTTCTTCGCATATCTGGTATTCTGGAATTTCTCGCAGGTCAAGAGCATAACACAGGTGACTTAGTTGATTGTCAAATGTAGGAGAAAAGTTTTCTCTTATGGGGTTAGCCATTTTGGTGGGTAACAAGTAGCTAGAGTTAAAGTTCTATCATGCGCCTACCTCGTCTTCTCTTAATATTATAGATATATGTTTGTACCTCCATGTATGTATTTGTAGCATTAAAGCTAATATATTTAATTTGTCATTGCCTAATTATGCGGTTCCTCCAACCGTCCACCTCATCTTCTCCGAACATAATAGATATATGTTTCTACCTCCATATATGTATTTGCAGAACTCAAGCTGATATAATTAAATTTGTCATTGTGTGATTATGTGGCTCCCCCAACATATTATTTGAGAAGTATGACACTATACTTGGGCTTTTCCATGTATAGATGTATGTTGTGCGTTGAAGTTATGTACTTGATAATGCACAAATCTGCACTAAAAAGACACAAATTAGAGTGATAACAATAGACAATCCAACCCTACCACCACTAGATGTCTCTACATTCGGGCTAGTGCTTTTCCAACCATTGGGGGGGTGTTCCCAAGGTATGTATGTGTTGTTGCTGCGTTACCAGATCTGTGGGGAGAAAGTGAAGGATATGCAAATCCAAACCAAATCAGGACTATTATAGAGTTTACCAGCATTATGATTCCAAAAAATCTAGAAATGCATCTCATTCCTTAGAGGCGTATCCACAAACTCAAAGTTCAATGCTATTGACTTGGAGGTGGATCCAGTGGCAAGAAACTCCACCACGTGCAGATCCCAAATATTATGGTTTAAAGTTAGGTTCTCTTGTTTTCTTTTAGGGTTTTGGCACTCGTCTATGCGGGGAATTATAGCTCAGACAGGAACTTCTACACATGTTTAATGTGAACATGCGAGAAGTAGTTCAAGGTATTTTCCGAAAATAATTCTATTTTGTAGTTCACTTTAGTAAAAAAGTGAGTCTTATATTTAGTAGTTGAGTCTAAAATTGTATATCATGCATGCCTTAGACTAGGAGAAATCTTAACACACACATTTGACCTGTTGAGCAAAACAGAGAGAAAGAGAGTGCAGGCGGCCAGGGAAGAGGCACTCCTAGGCAGCACATAATTCGAGACAGTAATCTATATATTTCCGTATAGTAATACAGATATATTTGTACGAATCTACACAGTTGTACAGACAAGTCTGTAAAAGCCATATAAGCTATCATACAAGTCATATAGCAGTTCTCTTTTGTTTTTGGTTTTTTCAGTAGGTTGTATAAGCTGAGTTTAGGGTGTATTCGGTATCCATGTAATGTTGTTTTTTGAACAATATGTGAAGGTTTCCTTGTCAGTTATTTTCAAAGGAATGAAAAGCCTATTTGAAGGAGTAATTACCTGTGTATGTGTGAAAATAATTTTTATGCTTTTGTCAAGTTAATTTTTAGTTATTGTGTGATTAATGCTATGGTTTGAAATTTAATTTCAGCATAATGAAATTCAACAATCTATTGGTTTGGTTGAGATCACAAGGACATTAGTCAACAAGGGCTTGAAATTCTAAAATGGTATGAGAGCTTGATCTTTGATTGAAATTCTCAGGGAGCAAAATCACCATTGTTTCTCAGCAAATTTTCTAGGCCCTAATGGTGAGCTCGCTATCCAGGAACACAGAGATGACAAATTTGTGTAATGTCCCTTTCCAAGAAGATCAGTTTAATTGTTCATTTTCACTAGGAGAAAAAACATCAAAAAGTGAAATGAATAATTAAATTAAAAGGGTGTTATTAAGTGACTTTATATTATTGGGCAGTAAAAACGGGAGATTCATGGTATTTTGATGACCCATGGTATCATGAATCTCGATGACCCATGGTATTGACTCATGGTATTCTGATGACCCATGGTATCCTGATGACCCATGGTATTACAATGATAAAAGTTATAAAAGGAGAATTGGAGCTTGCTTTTCGAGAGCTCTTTTAGCTTGAGAGTTGGGTGAGAACCCATGTGAGGGTTAGTTTCAGTGGTGAGAGATCTGCCCTAGCTGATCCAACCAGACTAGTTTCGGTAGTGAATCTATCTACCCTAGCTGGTCAATAGGAGGAGCAACCCATACTTCCTCACTAGTGCTTCACTTTGGAGAAAGAGGACGGATCACTCAGATCCTTCATTAGTGCTGGACGTGGAGACTAAAAGGGAAGGACCAATCGGGTTCTTCACAAATGCTTAAAGATTGAAGACAAGGTTATTAATTGCAGGTTGAATAGTATTGTTTGTAGAGCTACTTACAGGCTTTAGAGACTGATCACTAGCATAGGTTATATCTTCTTGAGGCCAAGTCACCTACAACCAATCATGCCATTTTCTGAGCTGCTACAAGTTTTCTAATTTACTAATTGGCATGTAATACCATATAATGTATTAATAAATAAGTTGGTTGAGATATTGTTGTTCATCATTGTGGAGTTTTATTGTTTTATATGTTGGATAAAGGTTTCATTCTTGACTACATGTAAACTGTTTGACAAAAATGCATCTATCACACGGTTTCTCTTGCTTTGCATTCTAATCAATGTTGCATTAATTGTTATCGGGATTAAATCGGCGAGGGGAAAAAATCGGAAAAAATCGGGAAAAATTGGTACAAAAATATTCAATTTTTTTCATTTTTTTCAATTTTTTAATATCTAAACCATTTACAACATAAAATAAATACATTGACACAAATATAATAAAAAAAAAAACTAATATATAAGATGTTTAATATCATTTCTAGCACTAAAATCACACATAACATTGAATCATGTCCTAAATAGTAAGTCCTGACTCCTGAGTCCCAACTCAGCCTCAAAATATCAACAAAATTTATGATAATGTATCTCATCATGTCATAATGTCATATACAATAAAATGAAAGTCTAATCCTATTGATTTCCTCTGCCCCTCTTGCGAGAAAATGCCACAGCTTTCCCTTTCCCTCTAGATGTAGATGCTAGTGCCGGTGCTGGTGGAGATGGCAGTGGAGTCTGATGTGCTCTAGAAGCTGGAGAACTAGACATAGGAGCTATAAGAGGTAGACCACGTCCTCTATTGGTGGCAATGGTAGCCCGGGCAGGTGGTGTCACCTCGTCCTCCTGTTCCTCCTCCTCCTCCACTTGCTCCTCCTCCTGCTCTCCTCCACTACATCCTGCACTATCCAATCATCAGCAGACTCCATGAGAGGCCTCTCGGCCTCAACCCTCCATGCAGCAGTGGCGTCAATCCCATCCAATGAGATGGCATCCACATCAAGTGTCCTCTCAAGTTGCCTCACCCACAATCGAAGATTGTAGTAGACGAAGATCATGTTATTAAGTCCCTGGGACTCCAACCTGTACAAAGATCATGAAATAATAACTAATAATTATAAAAAAAATATTGTTTAATGAATTCAAAAATTTATTTGGAAATTTGCAATATTTTAAATGTTTAAGTGTTAACCTGTTGCGCTTCTTGTTGTGTATTTTTTCAAATACACTCCAGTTGCGCTCACATCCTGAAGAGCTACATGTTTGGTTGAGGATGCGAATGGCAAGCTTTTGCAGAAGGGGTACCCTACCACCATACATTTTCCACCATGCATCTACAACAAAATTACAAATAAAATTTTAAATAAACATAAGAAAAAAATGGAATTTGAAGAGACAATGAAATTTGAAACAAAGTTACAAACTAAAAAATACCTGGCATTTTAATCATCCTATCATTGGCAGCCATCTCAAAGCCAAATGTGCCACCTGCCATCCTATATGTCTCAATTTGTTTAGAGATCTCTATACGTTGTTCTGGAGATCACACCATCTTCTAGACACAGGATAAGAATCCATCCATGATCTCAACATCAAAATCAAACCCACATGCATAAGAAAATGCAGAGTTCAGGAAAATCCCAACAACATGAATGGGACGATGGAGTGTGTTGTTCCATCGCTCATCAATCACTCCCCATAGAAGAAGTTGTTTCTGAAACCCATCATCTCCCTTATCATCATAGTAGGCCCGAATGGCTTCTTTGGCCCTGTCCATGGCTTCATACAAATAGCCCATTGCGGGCTTCTCACCATCAACCAACCGAAGAACCTTTACCAAAGGTTCAATAACGGTGCACACCTCCTGCACTCCCGCTCAGAAGTCTTCCTGGTATGAAACTAGTCTGCATACGGCCTCTCCTTCTGGTTTGCGGCTCATTGGCAAAGCACACCACTCCTCTAAAAGAAACATTCTCTTCACATCCCACATAGAAATCAAGAGGGATTGAAGAGATATGAAACTGGTGGCAAACCGTGTAATCGCGGGGCGCACCAACTCTTTGTTGTTGGTGAATCTTCTCATCAAGCTAAGCACAAATGTATGATTATATATAAATTTTGTAATGCTTTTTGATGAGTCAACAATATCTTTGACAGGAAATTTTCCCTATGTCCTCTAACATCAAATCAATACAATGGGCAGCACAAGGTGTCCAAAATAAAGTAGGATGCCTGTCCATAAGCATCCTACCAGCAGCAACATAATTTGCAGCATTGTCCATTATGACTTAGACAACATGTTGTTCACCCACCTCCAAAATAAACACATCCAGCAAATCACATAAAGTTCTTGCATCTTTAATTTGATCAGATGCATCAACAGATTTGATAAACATAGTCCCCTTGGGACAACTAACCAAGAAGTTTATAAGGGTTCTCCCCTTTTGGTCAGTCCAACCATCTAACATAACAGTGCATCCTGTTTTTGCCCATGATGCCCTAAAATCCTCCAATCTTTGGGTGCAGTCACGCTTTTCATTTTGAAAAATTCGGCCTCTGAAATCATGATAAGAAGGGATTTTGTACCCCGGGCCAACACTAGCAATAGCATCAACAGCAGGTTGGAAAAATGGATTATTCCTTACAATGCTGAAAGGAATATCACTCAAGAGGAGAAATTTTGCCAGCAACTTGTCAGCTTGTCCTTTCTCGGTTCTTTTTAGCATTGAACCGATAGATGGCTGTGAACCAGGTGTGGTTCAAGGAACAAAAAATGATGATGCAGCTACCGAATTGGCTGATGTTACAATAGAACCAGTGCCACTTGGCCCACATCCTTCAGTTGACCTTTTTAATTGCCTTTTGAGTTCTTCTTTGGCCTCTCTATTCTGCTCTAAAGTTTCCAATGCTCTCATGGCTCTTTGGATAAGTTCAGGAGTTGTATTTGTACAAGGCTCCACATCATGTCCAGGGATTTTTGCAAGGTGAAACTTCAACCTGTACACCCCCCCCGCACATCTCCTTTCCACACAACTTGCAACTCAAGTTTACTCTATCATTCAGAGCATCAGGTACACCATATTCCCAGAAAGGATCCAATTTCCTTGGCATGTTTGTTTTTGAACTTTGAAGTTGCAAACTTGAAGTCTTGAATGGTGTTTTGGTGCAATTGTGAACCTATGGGAAAATAAGGATTAGGAATTTAGGATTACAATTTAGCATTTAAAAAATTACAAGTTACAAATTTACAAATTACAATTTAGTATTTTAATTTTTAATTTTTACATTGATGATTGTACAATGAAAATCCAAGTTACCCGTAACCCAACCTAAAACAACCATTCCAAAGTTCAAAGTTTCAAACACAAATTACCCAACCATTCCAAACCCAAGTTACCCAACCAAATAGCAAAAACAATGAAAAAAACATAAACAATGTTTAAAAAAAATGAAAACAAAAAAAAAAAAGGTTCCCATAGTCATACCAAGTTACTCAACCCAAAACAATGAAGAAATACAAAAGAATCTTTAAAAACAATGAAAACAAAAGAAAAATGGTGCCCATACGAAGTTTCCCAACCAAAAACAATGAAAAACATACAACAATGTTTTTAAACAGTGAAAACAAAAAAAAATTAATCCACATACCGTTTCTATGGAGAAATCGGTGGTCTCCTCTTGATTTTCTCCTCTAAGCACTTAGATTTGGCTAAATAGTAAAAACCCTCTTTAGCTTGGTCTCCAAGAGCTCCTCCTCCCTCCATGTGCGCGACTGTCCAAATGACCAAATGAAAAACCCAAAAAAAGTTTATAAAATCGTGCTGTTGCAACAAATCGCGAATTTTTTTTTTTGTTTGTTCAGTAAAAATCGGCAAAAAAAATTATGGTGATTTTTTCGTTTATTTATCGTGATTTATTCGGCAAAGGGAAAAAATCGCGATTTTTTCATTTAATTGCAATTTCACAACACTGCTATGAAGTATGGAGCTATACCTTCTTCTTTGTTGATCTTCATCTTGTATAACTCATTCCTTAAAGAGATTCCTTCTCCTGCAGTGCTGACGGAGAACAAATCTATCAATTTGTCATAGATTTCCTTGGCTGTTTCAAGCTTGGCTACATAAGGAATTAGAGAGTCCTTGATAGATTCAATGAGAATCTAATGAGCTCTAACTTCGTTCTTGTTATACTTAGCCAATTCTTATCCATCAGTAGGAGCAACAATTTTCTTTTGTACATGATCAATAACTTCTTGTTCTTTCAAATTGAGGTCAGTTCTCTTCTTCCAAGCAAGGAAGTTGGCAACTCCAACTAATTTATTGCTTTCCTTGCAAGAAGATATCTTTTCCAAGACTAGTTTTGCTCAAATAAATAAGATACGTACTTGATGTGATCCTTGAAGCTTGTCTTTTGATGGCTGCCTTGTATGAGCTTGATGAAGCTTGTCTATCCTTGAATGCTAGGGAACCTGATATTGTTTTGGCTCTTCAACTGAGTGAGAAGATTCTTGATACCTTCCTTGTATAGATCTACCTGAATAGTAGATCTTGTCTTCTCTTTGATTGATCTTGGAGTTTCAGAATGTGGATCTAAGTCTAGCTTTGCCTTCAACTTCAACTGCCTTTTAATGTTCTTTCTCAGCCCTTTCTTGATGTTCTACCAACCCTCTGATACCATGTTGAGAAATCTAAGGGCTTGATATGATAATGATTTTTGTATCTTAGATAACTGCTTGTGAAGTATTTTTATCTTTTTCCTTAAACTAGATCTTTTCATATGTGTATGTTTATTAACTTCATCAACCAACTATCATGCATAATAAGCAAAAGAACAATAACACAAGATATAGGCAGCAACCAGGGCAAAACCTCTCCAACCAATGAGAGGAAAACCCACGGTAATTCTTCTTATAGAATCTTCACTTGACAAAATTACCAAGACCCATACAAAGACCCTTTGACCAAAGTGTCTCCAAGATCAAGGCTGGAACCTTCTGCTACTGCTGTCCTATGATCTGCTGTTCCATGGATCAGATCTGCAACTATAGATGGATGAGTTAGTTTCCCTCTTCCTTCCTCCCTCCTCCAAGCTTCACTTGTCCAAAATAGTTCACTTGTCCAGCTGTTGTCCTCAATGCTTGCCTTGAAACAAGATGATCAACTTCCTTGATGTGGACTGATCAGTAACCCTTGCAGCAGACCTGAAGATGTCATTGTCTTCCCATGAGTGAGTGAGCTACTTGATCTTGTAGCCTCCTTGCCTTGCTATGCTTGGAGCTTCCTTCTAGACCAACAACCAAACTCGTTAGGCCTCAAATCAGCCCTTACCATGGAGATGACCTAGGACTGTAAGGCAGCCCTAATTGTGACCTGTTTCTTCGCACGTCTGAGAGGTTTAGGGCTCTTCTAGCCCTCCTAAACCTTCGCTCTACTTGTCTTTGCTCTTCAAACAAATCTGCCCTTCAAATGGACCCACGATCGAACTCTTTCCTTGATGATGAGAGCACATAGGATGATGCCCTAGCCTCGCACGTGTGGACAGAATTCCTGCGGTTATAGATGGCAGAACATACCTCCTTCTTGTTAACCCACAGGTCCTTGTGTTGACCCTTTCTTCGCACCCTTAGACAGACTTCTTCACATAGGAGAGAGACCGAATTTATGTGTTGTGAGTGTGTTCAAATGAGGGAGGAGAGGCCCTTATTTATAGTCTTCTTAATGCTGCTCATTAGGCCGACATGACTTGTCTTTAGTCCGACTTTACATAATGATTTAGCCGACATGAATATAATACATTTTTGCCTAAAATTACAATGTCATTTTTGATCTTCGCTTGGAGGATACTTTTGCTAGCCATTTTTACTTGAACTTGGAGGAGACATTCCACATGGTTTTGCCCTTGATCTTGGAGACACAAACTATATACTTTACAAATGTAATTATTTACATTAATACACAAACCTATCACCTAGCCTAGATCTCTCAATGGGAGCTACTACAAACAAATTTTGAGCATGAAACCCGTGACTCAAATTTACAAAATATTTTGCTAGATATAATTTACATCATTTACAATGGAATGTGTCATTATGAAGATCGAACCTAGTTACACTTTCTTCAAGACTTAATACTATCATGTATCATGGCTTTCAACACCAGCACTTGGTGGGGCGGGGGCAAGAGAAAACTACACCAAGATCTAGAGGTTTTGGCTGGTTATATGAAAGGATTGGATAAATTAGTCCCTGATGAGGAGTGTGACACCATAGAGAAACAATTGAGCCACTATATCCTTGCCATTGGTGCATTTGGGACCAATCTTCCAATTAGAGATCAAGGGAATTTGTCTTCTCTCGAGTGGTGGAACATGCATGTAGGTGCTACTCCACATCTACAATATTTAGCAATATTGGTGCTCTCGCAATTCGTGTACACTTATTTTGGAGACAGGTGTTGGACCACATATATCCACAATGTTAAAGAATCAAGTTAAATGTAAATTGGACAGAGTCCTTGGTTTATGTTCGTTATAACTTGAAATTGTTGTCCCATTACTGCGAGGAGGCAAAGAAAAGTAAATACTTTAAGGTTTGGGACAAAAATCTAGAGGAGGCCAATTTGGAGGATAGAGTGTTGTATTTAGAGCAATTGGAGGATGCTCTTATTTAGGGTGATGATGATCGTGTTGAGATGCCAGCCCCATCTAGTGTCATGTTCGCCATGTTCCAATTTTCAATAACAACAACAAGGGTTTCATCTTCAGTGCCACAACCACTGTCTTCTTCATTGCCAACACGTGGAGGCTCATGTAGTGGTCCTGGTGGTGCAAGGAGGAGCGATTAGTAGATAGATTCACAATTCACTACTTTTCTTGTCATAGTCTAAATATGATAGATTAGAGTCTTAGACTTTGGTGTCGTGAATTTGAACTTTTTAGTCTTCCTAGTTCAATTTGCAGTTGGTGGTGGCTAGGTGGGCCATTTTGTAAACATTATTATGTTGATTTTTGGTAGCATCGGATGTGCTTTAGCTTCGAAATTTTGTGGAGGGGTTAGAACACATAAGATCTCCAAGATCTAGATATTGTTTGGTGAAATTCCACCCGGATTGTATTTTATTAAAATAATTAATATTTCTAATGGGGTTCCTAAGTCTAAACTTAGGAAAATAAAAATATTAATGGATATTAATGAAAATATGGGTGAGAACTATGTTGCG
>APFE031447072.1:31211-170411 GCA_000404065.3 Pinus taeda | reverse complement strand
CATAAAGTTCTTGCATCTTTGATTTGTGCAGATGCATCAACAGATTTGATAAACATAGTCCCCTTGGGACAACTAACCAAGAAGTTTATAAGGGTTCTCCTCTTTTGGTCAGTCCAACCATCTGACATAACAATGCATCCTGTTTGTGTCCATGATGCCCTAAAATCCTCCAATCTTTGGGTGCAGTCACGCTTTTCATTTTGAAGAATCCGGCCTTTGAAATCATGATAAGAAGGGATTTTGTAGCCCGGGCCAACACTGGCAATAGCATCAACAGCAGGTTGGAAAAATGGATTGTTCCTTACAATGCTGAAAGGAATATCACTCCAGAGGATAAATTTTGGCAGCAACTTGTTAGCTTCTTCTTTCTCAGTTATTTTTAGCATTGAACCGATAGATGGCTGTGAACTAGGTGTGGTTCGAGGAACAAAAAATGATGATGCAACTACCAGATTGGTTGATGCTGCAGTAGAACCACTGCCACTTGGCCCACTTCCTTCAACTGACCTTTTTAGTTGCCTTTTTGAGTTCTTCTTTGGCCTCTCTAGTGTGCTCTAAAGTTTCCAATGCTCTCATGGATCTTTGGATAAGTTCAACAGTTGTATTTGTACAAGGCCCCACATCATGTCCAGGGATTTATGCAAGGTGAAACTTCAACCTGTACACCCGCCCGGACATAGGGTGGCCACACAACTTGCTACTCAAGTTTATTCTATCATTCGGAGAATCAGGTACACCATATTCCTAGAAAGGATCCAATTTCCTTGGCATGTTTGTTTTTGAACTTTGAAGTTGCAAACTTGAAGTCTTGAATGGTGTTTTGGTGCAGTTGTGAACCTATGGGAAAAATTGAAAATAAGGATTAGGATTACAATTTAGCATTTACAAAATTACAAGTTACAAATTACAATTTAGTATTTTAATTTTTAATTTTTACATTGATGATTGTACAATGAAAATCCAAGTTACCCGTAACCCAACCCAAAACAACCATTCCAAAGTTCAAAGTTTCAAACACAAATTAAACAACCATTCCAAACCCAAGTTACCCAACCAAATGGCAAAAACAATGAAAAAAACATAAACAATGTTTTAAAAAAATGAAAACAAAAAATAAATTGGTTCCCATAGTCATACCAAGTTACCCAACCCAAAACAATGAAGAAATACAAAAAAATCTTTAAAAACAATGAAAACAAAAGAAAAATGGTGCCCATACCAAGTTTCCTACCCAAAAACAATGAAAAACATACAAAAACAATGTTTTTAAACAATCAAAACAAAAAAAATTAATCCACATACCGTTTCTATGGAGAAATCGGTGGTCTCCTCTTGATTTTCTCCTCTAAGCACTTAGATTTGGCTAAAAACCCTCTTCAACTTTGTCTCCAAGAGCTCCTCCTCCCTCCGCGCGCGCGACTGTCCAAATGAGCAAATGAAAAACCCAAAAAACATTTATAAAATTGTGTTGTCACGACCCCCCGCGATTTTTAAAGAAAAAATCGCGATTTTTTGGTTTTTATCGCGGTTTTTTCAGTAAAAATCGGCAAAAAAAAATTATGGTGATTTTTTCGTTTATTTATCGCGATTTTTTCATTTAATCGCGATTTTCACAACACTGATTCTAATTGTTTGAGAAAATGTCAGCATGAAAAGTGTTTGTCAAATTGCCCGAAAGACAATTTTAAGAAATTATTGGCATGTTATAAAAAGGACATAATAGCGGCACGGGAGGGCTATCAACTACTATTAAGTGCTTCCAAGCTCCAAGGGGAGGAACAATTCCTAGGTTGACCCTTCAATCAACAAGTGAATGTGATGTGATATGGTCATGGGGTGGAATTCATAAGTGGTGACATAGTCTTACACTAGGTTATAACTTATACAAGACCTTCACCCATGAGCGCCTTTGTGGAGGGATCACTTGCATTTACTTGAGTTACCCTTTCATCAATACTATTTTTCCACCCTTTACTTAGCCTTTTACTTTGATTTGATTAACTTATTTTGCAAGCTTCATCAATTTCATTTAAGGCCCCTTTAAGATGGACAGTTCATTGCTCGTAAGGGTTGGGACAGTGTTGCTGGGGAGCCCCCCCCCCCCCCCCCGATCCCGCTCCCAATCCGCGCTCCAAGCGGGAGCGACTCAGGAGCGGGTCAGGAGCGGGTCAGGAGCGTGCTCCCTAAAAAAAAACACTCCCTGCCTTTTCGGGAGCGTTTAGCCTTTTTTGCAATTTTTTTTTTTTTGCATTAATGTTCCAAATGCAATTTTTTTCAAAGAAACAAATAAGTTTTGAGTGGGGCAACTTAATGATCAAGCCTATGGTCCTAGTATTGATATGTGATTCATGGT
The DNA here is from genome assembly GCA_000404065.3 of Pinus taeda. Taxonomy (NCBI): domain Eukaryota; kingdom Viridiplantae; phylum Streptophyta; class Pinopsida; order Pinales; family Pinaceae; genus Pinus; species Pinus taeda. The sequence continues at coordinate 168,058 of APFE031447072.1, read as the reverse complement.
AATGTTAAATTCTTAAAGTAATTCTCCTATTGTTAAAGTAATGATCAAACCTATGGTTCTAGTATTGATATGCGATTTCATGATAATGTTAATGGTAATTCTCCTTAATCTTCATTTTCATCATTTTACTTAAATTTTTAACATTACCATGAAATGACTCAGGATGTTTGAGAGTGGTTCCGACCTCATTGGATTCCATATGGAAAAAGTAGAATTTTAGATTTCATTCAAAATCCAGCAGACTTATCGGTTTTTCAAGATTTCAGGATTGCAATGTTTTCATTGAATTTTGTCATGTATTAGGGTATGGAACTCATATTTAATCAAGAGCACCAATCCCTCTATGTACCTTGATGTTAGTGACATTGGTTGTTGAACTCCTCTATCATGACCCTCATAAAAATGTACGCATCACTCAAACAAAATCTTGACTTGACATGTTATGCTTTTTCTATCTTATGTTGATGCTTAGAGGGTGATATTAATGACAATGATCCTGATTTTCCAACAAGACTAAAAAACTAGACATTTCACGTGGTAGCAAGAGGCCCAAGCATAAGCAATAGATAATAGATTTACTTGTCTTTTCTAGTTTCTAGTAATTTTTATAACTATTGACTCCTTCATATTTATTATGATATTTTTTTAAACAATATATGACAATTTAAGTTTGAAGTTGGCAATTATAACTCATTAGTAATGAATTATGAATATGATGCTTCATGAAAGTTGAAAGTTGTTTCATTTCATTTTATAACATTTAATTTCATGTTAGAGATTATTTGTTGTAATGGCTACACTTAGCTTACAAGTACAACTTTGGTGATCAATGATGATAAATGTTATATATTGAATTTTGAAAGCTTGAAACTTTAATTGATGAATCACGAGACTCAATATGTTGTATGTTACTATGTTACTAACTTGTGGACGTGGTTGATGAAGATTATAACTTCTAGATGATTGTTGTTATATGGTTCAATCTATGTTTTTTTACGTTTTTTATATCTAATTCATATTCTACATGTTCTTGTTGACATATATGTATCAAAATATAAAAAATATAAAAAATATATATATATATATTATATAAAAAACGCTCCAAGATTCGCTCCCAAACCGAGAGCTTTTGAAAATGTCGTTCCCACACCCGTTTTCGCTTTTGCTCCCACTCCCAAGTAATACTGGGTTGGGATGTTTCTTTAAGTCCATTTTACTTTGGTATGCATGATATGCATGGGACTAGGGTGATGGCCTCAAATGAGGGGGGAGAGCTCAAGTTATTTTGGCTTTTAATCGTTATTCAAGTTAACATGCTCTTTACTTCTTTCCTTTTGTAGCTACATCAACCTCTAGGCATTTCCAAGCCCCTCTTCTCATACGATGAGATAAGCATAGAATGAGTACGAACGACTGACAATGACCAACTTAGTATGCGTGAGAACAAAGAAATGGGATGCATGGAAGGGTGTTTAGTATGGAAGGATATGGTCACACTATCTCAATCTAGGCCTCCTATTCATGCCCCTCATGGACAATGAAAAAAAAGCCTTAGGATGGTCACAATTGACTAGAAGGAGAAGATAACCAACAAGGCGAAATAAAGAAATGGATATAACTTCCAAGAATCATGATTTATTTTCCAACTTCAACCCATTATCCTTTAATGCCTAATACTTTAAATGAAAACACTTCTATGAAACCATGACTAATGTACCTCATGTGTGTTGAACCACCATCATCGGATGAGTATGTTGATATGGAAAAATGAGTTGAGCATATGAGGAGCAAGAAGCACCAAAGGGACTCCTATATGTGGAGAGTGTCAGTCGTCATTTTTACAATGAAGAGCAAGTGTAGCTGCTAACTGGAAATCTGCATCATGGGGGGGAATTTTCTCCTAGGGTTACCCATATGTATAGATGGGTAACATGGCCAACCTCGAATTAAGTTGGTTGTAATACCATATTGAAAACTAGACACGCTAGGATTCAAACCTAGGAGCTACCCCTGGCTCATGAGCTGATCCACCATTGAACGCATGCCATTTTCATAGTGGCCATCCTTAACGGTTTGATACTAAAGTGTGGATGGCTATCTTTGATGAAAAACTTGACTAAACTGAGGGGGGGGGGGTGAATTAGTTTAGTCCATTCATGGACATTAAAATTCTTTTCATTAAACTCATTAACTGAAACATTACATGAGCAACTAAACAAATAATGACCAGTAGATTGAATATGTGAACAGCGATAAGCAAATCAAAACATCACATCAGGATATAATAACAACACATATTGACACCAGATATATGTGAAAACCCATAAAGGGAGAAAACCATGATTTATTATTGTTGTGATGTAAAAGCAAGCTCCTACACCATCCTTATTACATTTGATTTTCTATAGGCTCCAACCTACAGGAGGTTGCTACCTCAATTTTCTGCAAACTGTAACATGCAAGGAAGCTCCAACTCCCATATGTTTTCTGTAGGCTACAACCCACAGGAAGCTCCTACGTCAACAGGGTCCAACCTGATGTTTATCAAGCCACTACTTGAAAGGAAACTACAATCCCCTGATGCAAACAAGAAACAACAATGTGTTGATTTACCTAGTCATAAATTCTGCATATCTCCATCTTCATTTCTGCCTCTTCTTCCCTTCAAATCTGCTTCACATAAGCTTCATATGTGCCAGGTAACTAATGCATAGTACCTCAATCCACTGTCACACATTCTCCAACTCTCTAACGTCCTTTTTCCTTCCAAAATCACACCTTTTATAAAGATAATTTGTTGGTTGTTTGTATTCCACATAAGAATATGAAGTGAACAGGCTTAACTCTTTGCCTTCCACTCATTCATTTTCCAAACTCTTCATATTTTGAATATTATAATATAAAAATAAATGCTCCACCCAATATTGTTTTGTTTTCGTATGTAATGATCAAATTCATGAACATAATGCCAACCAATGTTGCATTAATCGTTATCGAGATTAAATCGGTGTGGGGAAAAAATCGTAAAAACTGGGAAAAAATCAGTAAAAATCGGGAAAAATCATAACATACAAAAATATTCATTTTTTTCAATTTTTTTAATATCTAAAACATCTACAACATAAAATAAATACATTGACACATAAATATGATAAAAGAACTAATATATAAGATGTTTAATATCATTTCTAGTGCTGCATCACACATAACAGTGAATCATGTCCTGAATAGTAAGTCCTAACTCATGACTCCCAACTCAACCTCAAAATATCAACAAAAAATATAATAATGTATCTCATGAGTCATATCATGAGTCATAATGTCATATATAATGAAATAAACCAAATAACTAAAGTCTAATACTATTGATTTCCTCTACCCCTCTTACGAGAAAATGCAATAGCTTTCCCTTTCCTTCTAGATGTAGATGCCGGTGGAGTTAGCAGTGGACTCTATTGTGCTTTAGAAGCTGAAGAACTAGGAGCTATAGGAGGTAGACCACGTCCTCTACTGGTGGCAGGGGTAGCCCGAGTAGGTGGTGTCACCTCCTCCTGTTGCCCCGCATCCTCCTCCTCCTCCTCCTCCTCCCCCTCCACTACCTCCTGCACTAACCAATCATCAGCAAACTCCATGAGAGGCCTCTCGACCTCAACCCTCCATGCAGCAGTGGTGTCAATCCCACCCAATGAGATGGCCTCCATATCAAGTGTCCTCTCAAGTTGCCTCACCCACAATTGAAGATTGTAGTAGACTAGCCCATGTCATTAAGTCGTTGGGACTCCAACCTGTACAAAGATCATGAAATAATAATTATAACAAAATATTGTTTAATGAATTCAAGAAATTATTTGGAAATTTGCAATATTTTGAGTGTTAACCTGTTGTGCTTCTTGTTGTGTATTTTTTCAAATACACTCCAGTTGCACTCACATCTTGAGGAGCTACATGTTTGGCTGAGGATTCGAATGGCAAGCTTTTGCAGAAGGAGTACCCTGGCACCATACATTCTCCACCATGCATCTACAATAACATTACAAATAAAATTTTAAATAAACATAAGAAGAAAAAATGAAATTTGAGAGTTGAATCAAAGTATGAACTATGAAGTTATGAACTTGAAGAGACAATGAAATTTGAAACAAACTAAAAAATACCTAGCATTTTAGTCATCCTATCAGTGACAGCCATGTCAAAGCCAAAAGTACCACCTACCATCCTGTATGTCTCAATTTCTTTGGAGATTCTTGTACGTTTTGCTGGAGATCGCACCATCCTCTAAACACAGGTTAAGAATCCATCCATGATCTCAGCATCAAATACGAACCCACATGCGTAAGAAAATGCAAGGTTCATGTAGATCCCTGCAGCATGAATGGGACGATGGAGTGTGTTGTTCCATCATTCATCAATCACTTACCATAGGAGGAGTTGTCTCTGAAACCCCTCATCTCCCTTATCATCATAGTAGGCCCGAATGGATTATTTCGCCCTGTCCATGGCCTCATACAAATAGCCCATTGCGGGCTTCTCACCATCAACTAATCGAAGAACCTTTACCAAAGGTTCAGTAACGGTGCACACCTCCTGCACTCCTGCCCAAAAGTCTTCCTGGTATGAAACTAGTCTGCATATGGCCTCTCCCTCTGGTTTGCGGCGCATTGTCAAAGCACACCACTCCTCTGAAAGAAACATTCTCTTCCCACATAGAATTCAAGAGGGATTGAAGAGATATGAAACTGGTGGCAAACCGTGTAATGGCGGGGCGCACCAACTTTTTGTTGTTGGTGAATTTTCTCATCAAGCTAAGCACATATGTATGATTATATATAAACTTTATAATGCTTTTTGATGACTCAACAATATCTTTAACAAAGGAAATTTTCCCTATGTCCTGCAACATCAAATCAATACAATGTGCGGCACAAGGTGTTTAAAATAAAGTAGGATGCCTCTCCATAAGCATCCTGCCAGCAGCAACATAATTTGCAGCGTTGTCCGTTATGACTTGGACAACATGTTCTGGACCCACCTCCAAAATAAACACATCCAGCAAATCACATAAAGTTTTTGCATCTTTGATATGTGCAGATGCATCAACAGATTTCATAAACATAGTTCGCTTGGGACAACTAACCAAGAAGTTTATAAGAGTTCACCCCTTTTGGTCAGTCCAACCATCTGACATCACAGTACATCCTATTTGTGCCCATGATTCCCTAAACTCCTCCAATCTTGAGGTGCAATCAACCTTTTCATTTTGAAGAATCCGACCTCTAAAGTCATGATAAGAAGGGATTTTGTACCTTGGGCCAACAGTTGCAATAGCATCAACAACTAGCTGAAAAAATGGATTATTCCTTACAATGCTGAAAGGAATATCACTCTAAAGGAGAAATTTAGACAACAACTTGTCATCTTGTTCTTTCTCAGTTTTTTTAATCATTGAAGTGATAGATGGTTGTGAACCAGGCGTGGTTCTAGGAACAAAAAATGATGAGGCAGCGACCGGGTTGGTTGATGCTGAAGTAGAACCAGTGCCACTTCCTTGTTCACCTGACCCTAACACAGACTTTGTTAGTTGCTTCTTCATTTCTGCTTTGGCCTCTCTATTGTGCTCTAAATTTTCCAATAATCTCATGGCTTTTCGGATGATTTCAAGATTTGTATTTGTGCAAGACCCTACATCAAATCCAGGGATTTGTGCAAGGTGATACTTCAATCTATACACCCCCCCCCCCCCCCCCCCCCCCCCGACATATGCTGCCCACACAACTTGCAAGACAAGTTCATTCTATCAATCCCTCCATCAGAGTCACCAAATTCCCACAGAGGGTCCAATTTCCTTGGCATGTTTGACTTTGAACTTTGAACTTTGAACTTGAAGTTGAATGGTGATTTGATGAACCTATGGCAAAATAAGGATTATAATTTACAAGTTACAAACTTACAATTTACATTGTACAAAAATTAAAAAAAATTACATACATGAGTAACATAAGTTATAACAAAACACATGGAATTTTTGACAATTTAAGAAATTTTAACAAACAAAATGAAAAATCAAATGACAAAAACCCCATCAAAATTCAAATCAATTCAAAAATATTTGATAATCCATTGAATTATTTTGATAAACAATGGGTTATCTAGATTCCAAACCCAACCAAAAACATAGAAAAAAACCAAAACAAAGTTACAAAACACAAAATGTTGGTGTCCATACCGGTTTGATAGAGAAAATTCGTCTCCTCCTTAGCTCTCACTCTATTTTTCTCCTCCAATCAGCGAATTCAACTCCCAAACGACCAAGAGGTCACTCCAAAACCCCGACGTTGCTGGCGTGCTACTGTCTGATGTGCAAATGAATAAAAAAAATCGTGATTTTTTGTTATATAATGCGTTGTTGGTAAGGGCAGCGATTTTTTGAGGTCGAATCGCGATTTTTTCATGATTTTTCATAAAAATCGCCGAATAAAAAAAATAAATAAAATAAAATAAAATAAAATAAATACATGTATTAATCGCGCGATAATATCGCCGATTTCAAAAACTCGCAATTAGTGCAACATTGATGCCAACATCATGTAACATTATAGAAATAACATATGACTATATAATTGAGCATTCATCCTCGTGTTCAATAAAAACATTTGTCACTAATACATCACAATAATCTCTGCAACATCTTTGCCTTTGCCTTGGACTTGCATCATAATATTCTTCATGTCTTTGCCTTTTCCTTGCATCTTGCCTTGCCTTGCATCATGTCTTTGTCTTTTGTTAAAATTGGAAACTAGGGCCAAACTCCATATGGGCCACCTTATTTATGGCAACTGATATTTTTCTTGGATTCCTCTCTCCAAGAAGTGTAGGATTGATCTAAAGATCATCTAATTCCGACATGTATATATGGAGATATGAATTTATTTATATTCTTGAATCTTGACAAATTGTCAAGGTCGGCCAGCAAGCAAAACAGTCATTTTTACCCCCAACTTAACCTCAACGTTACATATAAAAGGAGGAGACCTCATGGCATTATTTCACCATCTCATCCTCAAATCCTTCTCTCTCCTCTCTTGTTTGGGTACGCATAGCTAGAGCAAAATCTCTCACATGTGTCAAAGGAAGAAGTTTTTTTTCTGTTTAGGGCTGCATTGACCGAGTTTGACCAACGCTGCAAAAAGGCTTTTTGGACAGCGTTTGACCAGCATTGACTCTTCTTGATTGCGGATTGGGTTAGGCTACCTCTCCTTGGCAAGCCGTAGTTCTGGACAGCCTCTTTGACCCCACTTTGACCTTGCGTTGACTAGCGTTGACTGTGTTAGGGTTGGTCGCAACTTTGACTGCAGTTGACCAGCATTTGACTGGGATTTTCAGACAATTTTGGGCTACTTCTTCTTCTTTTTGTAGGTTGAGTTGACTAGCTTTGACCGAGCTGATTGGAGGTCAAATTTGACCTGTTTGACCAGCTTTGACTTTGTTGGTTAGGGTTTGTTGTTGCTATCATAAAATATCAGTTTTGTATATTTGTACCATCTCTCTCTCTACTAAACTATGGAAGATTATAAGAAGAATTGATCAAGGGTTTCCCCACATTGGGGTTTGTTCCTAGCTGGTGCCACATCTTGCGTCCTCTTGTCTTGGCTTGTCTTCTACTATTTATGTTTATGTTCTATCTGCATTTTACTATCATGCTCATGTGATAGCTAAATTGGAAATTGATATTGGGCTAATACAAAATTGAAGTAAATTGCTCTTAAGCATAGAACATACCAAAAATTAACATGGAATCAAAGTTGACGTGAAGACAAAGCCCAAGCAAGAGTGAAAGAGCAATCACTGAAGACAGCTGGAAAGGACAAAAGGCTCAATGGGTTCCTCATCCCACTTCCCGGCTGAAGACAAGCTCTGTGAAAAGTCTGACTATCACGGATGGAAGATGTCTCTTGATCTAACATTGGAAGAACAAGAAGTGTTGGATTATGTGAAAGGTAAAATCACTGAGCCTCCATCAAATGCATCGGCTGCTACAAAGAACAAGTACACCAAGGGAGAAGTCAAAGCGAAAAAAATTATCAGAGATTCCATTGACAAGCGTCTGGTGGCCTACATCTCCAATTTGAACACCTCCAAGGAGATCTACGACAGATTGGTAAGCATGTTCAAGGTTAGTGATGCAAATCAAATTGTGTTCCTCAAAAATAAGTTGAAGGATATTAAGAAGGGCAAGGATGAGGATATTCAATCCTACTTCTTAAGGATCACTGAGATTAAGAATGATCTTCTATCAATTGGAGAAGTCATTCCTGACAGGGAACTTACTATCACTACCCTTGGAGGGCTCCCAGCTGAGTGGTATATATTTAGAACCACTATTCTCAATAATGATCGAATTCCGAGATTTGAAGAATTGATGTCAAGATGCATTCAAGAAGAGACAAGAATGGTGGAGCAAGAAATGCCTTCAAATAGAGGGAACCCCACTTCTTTCACCGCTCATGCCAAAAGGAGAAATAATGTCGGGTCTAAAGGTCATTTCAATGGAAAGACCGGATCTAAGGGTGGAAGGAAGGGCAGGTGATTTTTTTGCAATAAGTTTGGCCACTATGCGAGGGAGTGTCCAAATAGAAAGGACACATCACATGATGATGATCACAATCACTCCAGGGGCAACCTCAACAACAACAATCAAAGGAATGGCAGGTTCAATGGCAAAGGAAAAAGGAATGTGGGACATCATGGAAATGGTCAACCCTCCAAGAAAGCAAGGAACTCCAGGTATGAAGAATCAAATGTTGTTAACAATAAGCAAAAGGAGTATTATCTTATATCGGCCCTATCCACTACCTCTCCTTCGGACACTTTGGGGAATTGGCTTATTGATAGCGGTGCTTCAAGGCACTTCACCGGATACAAGGAAGCTATCTCTAATTTGATAGAGAAGGAGACAAACTTGGAGATTATTTATGGAGACAATGCCACCTATCCTGTAAAAGGTGTAGGGAATGTTACCCTTCAATTGAATCAGGGTAACACAATTCATTTACAAGAAGTTCTATATGTGCTTGATCTAAAGAACCTGGTGTCCATTTTGGCAATGGAAGACAAAGGTTACAAGGTGGCATTCATCGATGGAAAAGTACGTGTTTAGAAAAGGAATTTTAAAGATTATTTTACTCTTAGGTTTTGGGTTGACACTTTGTATCAAGTTGAAGGAAGTCCATTGGGAGCCATGTCTTGCGACACATCTCTATAATCTAAACTATGGCACCGGAGGTTTGTCCATCTTCATTATAAGGCTCTTCTCGATGTGAGGCAGATGGTGACAAGTATGCCCGAGTTCAAAGTAGAGCATGAAGATATATGTCCGTGATGTGCCGAGGGAAAACTTACAAGGGGACCATTCCCCTCAAGTAATAGCAAGACCACCGATATATTGCAGTTGATCCACTCTGACATATCTGGTATGATGCTCGTAAACTCTTTGGGAGGATACTTATATTATCTCACTTTTATGGATGATTATTCTCGCAAGACTTGGATTTACTTCTTGAAAAGGAAGGATGAAGTGTTCACCTGATTCCATCACTTCAAAGCCATGATCAGTCCGAGAAGAAAATCAAGATATTGAGGACTGATAATGGGACCGAGAATGAATCCAATGAATTCCATGACTATTGCAGAGAAGTTGGCATTAAGAGGGAGACCACAACACCATACACTCATTAGCAGAATGGTGTGGCTAAAAGGAAGAATCGTACAATTATGGAAGTTGTTCGTGCCATGCTTCATGATCAAAGGCTTCTGAAGTTTCTATGGGCCGAAGCTATGAATACCGTCGTATATGTTCAAAACCAATGCCCTCATCAAGCATTGGACTCCAAGAATCCCGAAGAAATGTTCACTGGTAAGAAACCCGATGTCTCTCATTTTAGAATTTTTGGAAGTCCCATATACTTTCATTTGTCGAAAGAGAAAAGAAGCAAATTGGGTGCATCTGGAAAGAACAGAATCTTTGTGGGCTATAGCAAAAATTCTAAGAATTATAGAATTTATGTGGCTGGTCAAAGGGAAGTTGAGATAAGTCATGACGTCACCTTTGACGAAGATATGGCTCTTAGCAAGGTTGACAACCTTCCTATACCCAGGAAGGATAAAGAAACTGACACTGGAAAGCAGGATGAAAAAGAAGATAAAAACGATGTTGGATGTTGATGAACCTATGGATCCTATTGATCCTCCTCCCCAAGAGCCCTCCTCCTCCAAGAGGAGGCCCTCGTGGCTTAGGGAGACTCTCAAAGATGCCGAGAGACACATTGCACCAAGGGGGACTTTCTGTGAAAGCAAGAAGCCAACAAGGTATCAAGGATACTTGACCATTATGAGCAGTATCATTCAAAATGAGCCTACATCATTCGAAAAAGTCGTGAAGCATCAAGTATGGAAGGATGCTATGAATGAAGAATACGAGTCTATTATGAAAAATGATGTCTGGGATGTGGTCCCTAGACCCCAGGACAAATTGGTTGTCACCTCTAAATGGCTTTACAAAATCAGGCATGGAGTTGATGGGAGTGCAGAAAATTACAAGGCTTGCTTTGTTGCTCGAGGCTTCTCTCAAAAGGAAGGTGTAGATTATGATGAGATATTTGCACCTGTTGCCCGATACACCACCATTTGCTCAATCATAGCCCTTACTGCTTCGCAAGGATGGAAAGTGCATCAGATGGATGTCAAGGCCGCTTTCTTGCATGGTTCGATTAAAGAGGAAGTCTATGTGGAACAACCCGAGGGGTTTGAGATTCATGATCGGGAATCTCATGTGTGCAGATTGAAGAAAGCTCTCTATGGGTTGAAGCAAGCACCCCGGGCTTGGTATGAGAGGATTGATAGCTATCTAATGAAGCTGGGATTCACTAGGAGTGAAGCTGATCTGAACCTTTACTTTAAGGTTGAAGATGATAAACCTCTCATACTGGTGCTTTATGTGGATGACCTCTTTCTGACTGGTGTAGACCCTCTCATTCACAAATGTAAGAGGGAGTTGGCTTCCGATTTTGAGATGAAGGACCTAGGACTAATGCACTACTTCCTAGGGTTGGAGGTCTGGAAAAAGCCGGGAGAAATTTTCCTATCTCAAGGAAAATATGTTGTGAAGATATTGGAAAGATTTGGGATGGTGGACTGCAAGCCCGTGACTACCCCGATGGAGCTTAACTTTAAGAAGTTATGCGATAGTGCAGCAGGACCTAAATTGGGAAATGCTTCTAAGTATCGTCAACTCATAGGAGCACTAATGTTCTTGGTGAACTCCCGTCTAGATATATGTTTTGCAGTTAACACGTTGAGCTAATATATGGTTGAGCCTCATCACCCATATTGGATTGGTGCCAAGAATTTTCTAAGATATCTTCGGGGCACAATCACTCATGGACTGAGATACACTGTCGAAGATGTGAGGCTGCATGGTTATTCTGATGTTGATTCAGCAGCCAGTGTGGTGGATCGCAAGAGCACCTCTAGGTGTTGTTTCTCTTTGGGTTCTGCTTCGATATCCTGGATGAGCAGGAAGCAGAAGTTGGTTGCTTTGAGCACTACTGAGGCCGAATACATAGCTACAAGTATGGCCTCTTGTGAAGCTGTCTGGTTGAGGAAGCTCTTCAGTGAGTTGTTTGAACATGTGTTGGATACCACCGTGATCCTCTGCGACAACCAAAGTGGGATCCGATTATCAAAGAATCTTGTATTTCATGATTGTTCCAAGCACATCGATATCAGATACCACTTCATTTGGGATATGGTACAGCGAGGAGCAATAACGCTCAATCACATTGGGACTGATGAGCAGGTCGCCGACATTCTGACGAAGCCCCTGAGAAAGGTCAAATTCTTGACTTTCCGAGAATGACTAGGAGTCGTGGAGAGACCCTCTTATATGGACATTAAGCTCTAGGTGCTCAAGGGGCTTGGGGTACTTCTTGGAGCGATGAGCAACCATAGGGTGAGTGGTTCAGCCTTCCCCTAGTGGTTTGTTGTGTACAGGGTAAGTGGTTCAACCTTCCCCTGTAATACCCCATGGCGACATGTAGGCAAGATGAGTGGTTCATCCTTCTCCTACTAAGACATCCTACCCATGTAGTCTGGGACGAAGTACCTCTCATCTAGCCAATGAGTAGGGAAATGAGGATAGGGACCATAGTACTACCGATGGATGCATCGTGTACTACCATACTCCCTAGGATAGGATGATATTGATCTGGGATCAATTGGAACTGACTTTGGGTCAGTAAGAGTGGTATAACACACTCCCTTTATTGGAACTGACTTCGAGTCAGTAAGAGTGGTATGACACACTCTCTTTTATCTGGGACTGACTTCAGGTCAATAGAGAATGGTATGATACATTCTCGACCACTTCTTCTTCTTCATAGTTCAGCAGAACAATGTAGAGCAGTGCATTGATGGCAGAGATAGTAACGACTGACAAATGGATTAGCAGATGGAGTTCTCCTTAGTTGAGAGGAAGTGTTAAAATTGGCAACTAGGGCCAAACTCCATATGGGTCACCTTATTTATGGCAGCTGATATTTTTCTTGGATTCCTTTCTCCAAGAGGTGTAGGATTGATTTAAAGATCATCCAATTCCGACATGTATATATGGAGATATGAATTTAGTTCTATTTTTGACAATTTGTCAAGGTCGGCCAGCAAGCAAAACAATAATTTTTACCCCCAACTTAACCTCAACGTTGCATATAAAAGGAGGAGACCTCATGGCATTATTTCACCATCTCATCCTCACATCCTTCTCTCACCTCTCTTGTTTGGGTATGCATAGCTAGAGCAGAATCTCTCACACATGTGAAAGGAAAAACTTTGTTTTCTGTTTAGGGTTGCATTGATCGAGTTTGACCGAAGCTGCAGGAAGGCTATTTGGATAGCGTTTGACCAGTGTTGACTCTTCTTGATTGTGGATTGGGTTAGGCTGCCTCTCCTTGGCAGGCCACAGTTCTGGATAGCCTCTTTGACCCCACATTGACCATGCGTTGACTAGGGTTGACTATGTTAGGGCTGGTCACAGGTTTGACTGCAGTTGACCAACAATTGACTGGGATTTTCACTGTTTTGGGATGCTTATTCTTGTTGTTGGAGGCGTAGTTGACTGGGCTTTGACTGAGCTGATTGGAGGTCAAATCTGGCTTGTTTGACCAGCTTTGACTTTGCTGGTTAAGGTTTGTCATTGCTGTCGTAAAATATTAGTTTTGTATATTTGTACTATCTCTCTCTCTGCTGAACTATTGAAGATTATAAGAAAAATTGATCATGGGTTTCCCCACATTGGGGTTTGTCCCTGGCTAGTGCCACATCTTGTGTTCTCTTGTCTTGGCTTGTCTTCTATGGTTTATGTTTATGTTCTATCGGCATTTTATTATCATGCTGATGTGATTGCTAAATTGGAAATTGATATTGGGCTAATAAGAAATTTAAGTAAATTGCTCTTAAGCATAGAACATACCAAAAATTAACATCTTTCCTTTGCTTTCATGGAAACTTGCCTTTTGCCTTGCATCACAACAATTCAGCTCAACCAAACCAGTCTTCAAATCAGCCTTATACACCACACAAGCCAACATCAATGTTTTGCCAAACCATCAAGGTATTTGTTGCTCCTTTGTTCTGCTGTCATCAAGCATGCCAAGAATAACTTACGCAACATCTTGCATCAATATATGTGCCATCAACATCTAGCATTTGTCTCCCCAACAGGTATTACATCTGCTCCTTTGCATACCTTTGTTGATCTTGTTACTGCTCTTGCCTTGCTGCTCCTTTGTCATCACATATTTGCTGATTCTTTGCCTTGCTGTTGCTCCCTTGCCATCAATCATAACCATACATCCTTGCTGCTCCTTGTCTGGCTGCTATTTTGCTGCTCCTTTGCCATCAATGACAATAACGCCATCAATGTCCAACAGCATAGGCTCTAAACAAATTTCAACAGTCCTACACAAGTGCTACTTCCCAAGTTACCAAGTTGCCTTTAGGCTATCCAGTGGTACGCAAGTACAAGTCCTCCAAACAAATTTGTGAGTACTTACGAAAAGTAATCAAAGTATATAAGCTATTTCAAGATATTTGGAATTGCCGTTAGCAAAATTGATTAATAAACTGCAGAGAAAAGCTGTAAATGTGTCAAGAGTTTCTTTTATAATATTACATTAGGTTATCTGTCAATGGAAGGAACCCCAGGAAGCTTGTGCAGTGATCAGTACAGAGTAGCTACCAGTAAAGATAGAAGTTCAATTCACAAAGGGTCACGACTCTCTCCACATGTAAACAGACCATTACATAGCCCATAATGCCACTGGAACTGGCAGATGCAACTAAGGAAACCATGTAGTCTAAAAATTACAGAGTGGGTTCAAGGAAAAAGGAATTTATTAAATAAAAGTCCATCGGCTGCAGCCACCAGGATACAGTGCTATGAACAAACCAGACACAGATTTACCTAGAATTATAATAACTTGAAAAAAAATGAAGGTTTAATTTGGTTGTGAATGAACAGTGGCATTTAAGTAAAGTTTAGTATATGAAGGCTAGTTGTGTAGAATTAACCTACAAATTAATGGATACAACCATGGAATGAATGAATTACCGGGGGTGGAGGTGAGGAGAAATGCCAAGGATGTCGCTGCTGCTATTGCAGAGAGATGTTTGAAACCACCCGATTGGTAGATATCATTCATTTTCCTGCTCCTGCTACTATTACAGTTGGACAACCACAACCTTCTGAAGCAGCTGCTCCTGCTGCTATTGCTATTCTGGAAGGTGGAGTCCATGTCATAAACATGGTCTCCATGTCGACTGCCATCACACGACCAAACTGACGAACAAGGAGCAGCAGCAGAAGCAGTCGAAGGCGATGTTCTGCTGTTATCGTCCAGTGTCGTAAGAAGGAAACGACGGTGGTTTAAGAATGTAGAAGGGGTAAAAGTTGAAGACAACATTTTACTTGTCAAGATCAGATGATGAAGATGAGGAGGGTCGGAGGCAGGTATGAACCTCAATGACTGAATCCCTCCTCCCAATGTGTGGATGGTAAGATACTTGGCAGTTGGTTGTCCAATGGATTTGTTCACAAATAATGGATAATCTAATCGTACCTATGGTTACAACAACGCTACCAAAGCTAGAACATCCACTTCTACACAACATAGTTTCTTTAAATTTTAATTTAAACATGTTTATGTATTATTTCTAAAATGTAATTTAAAATTATGTAAAATTCCTTAAAAGTTGGTTTTTTAGTAGAGATTATAAGTAATGATATTGTTTTATGTAATAACTCGGATAATTATTTTATTATAAAAAACAAAATAAATTTAATAAAGAAAGAATAGAAATGATATACTATAATATAGTATATTATTTTTCAAATAAGAATTAATTTTTTATTTTTTTTTTTTTTCTTTTTAGTTTTGTGGATTCAAGTTATTTGAGACATGTTGTAATTCACGTTTTTGTGGCACTTATCAATTTTTTTTGTATTAAAGTTACCAAAATTCTTGTTTTATATTTATATTTATATATATAATTTCTAATTGGGTTATCTGGAGTGGTTCAGTGGAGTGATTGTTCAAATCCCCACTAGTGACATGATGAGCTATGATAACTTGATAAATATTGCTGTAATGGCTTTCAGCCTTGTGAACTCTTAAGTCATTATACATGTGGGATGACCTAACATCTGCAACTTCACTCTAGCCCTCTAATTGAGAAAGAGATTGATTTTGTAACACACACCCCTACTATCCTTGGCCCCTACTAAGGGTAGAAGGAGGCAATTACTCAACTGACTTGACCTCCAATGTTCTAGTTATTGAAATGGCGTCTAAATTTTTTACCTTTTCAAAATCTTCAAAACTTAAAATGGACAACACAATTGTGATCATCTCATCAATACTTTTCGAACGGTATAAATTTTGCTTCAATCTAACTCTTGGATCAAAAGATATAACCGATTAAAGACTCAGACAATATCCACATGCAAAGTCATCAATACTCGCCAAATGACTCCCATATCATCCCCACATGGTGCCCACGTAGCCCTCCAAATCATCATATTATCCACTACAAACTCATTCATTTCATTTCCATACTCATGAGACATACACATATATATTATAAGGGTGGACCCTATTCCAGACATGAATGTCATGTGGCCCCCCCTATTCCACCTCATCCAAGAAATAAAATCCTAGAAATTTCCTTTAGAATCCCCATTCGAACCGCTGATAAGGAATCCTCTAGGGTTACGTGGAAGTTCCACTTAGTTATGTCGCCACATCAACCTATCGAGAGCGCTCAATCATTGGCATGGATCACAAATGAATGGGCCCACAATGCCACATTGTCTCGAGAATAGAATCCTGGAAGTTTCCCTTCAATCCCCTTTACAAATACTTTGGTATGCCTTCAAGTTAAATCATCGGGGTTATGTGGAGTGCATACACATAAGCTTTACCCCATCGGTTAAATACAACACTATATTGCGCTCAATTATACTGGAGGGGCCCCACTCCTACCATTTCATGCCGAGGATAAAATCCTGTTGAGATTGCACCAAGCTCCACAAGAATTCTCTAGAGTGGATGCGTTGAGGTGACGTCACTATCTCTCAACGTTGAGGTGACGTCACAGACTCATATTACCAAGGTCATCTCACAACAGGGAGCGTTCTTACTAATCAACGATGGAGATCCAATGATGGTTGCACTGTCAATGGGCCCCAGTGTGCCATGTCGTCCTGCCAGATAATTCCATGTAATATATGTAATTGTCTCCACTTGAAACCTCTTGAGTAATTCCTGCAAGCTACGTGGACAATGTTGATGCTTCCAGGCATCCAACGGCTCAAATAGCCTCTCCTTCGCACTTGATCATGGTTCCTGACCCTATGGGCATACAAGGTTCAAGGGCATATTTTCTTTAGAGCCTAGGGTTTTCAACTCCCACACGTTTAACGAAATCAAAGCTTTTATAAGTATACATGACCAAGCCTTTTGCCAAGACCTCCATATTCGCAGCACATGCGAACATGTTCATGGCCCGACTAGTTATCGCTCCTTAGCTTTTACAAAGACTCGACTTGACTCTTATTCTTGCATGCAAGTGTCTACACGTGTGTAAGCACATATACGTATATATTCCATGTGTTGTCCCTTCTAAGCATTTTGCACAGCCTCAGCCCATCTCAACTTGCATCTTGCAAAATTATATATATATATATATAAACAAGGCTACCCTCTTGAGCTTGCAGGTTATCAAATAAGGTGTGATGGCCAAATTGTTAGTTTCATATCAATCACAACAGAGATGTGTCCATTTATTTACTCTTAGACCCAATTGGCCTACATTTTATGTTTATTAATACATTTCTTCACAAATCATAGCCATCTTGCCTGAGCATGTGATTCATAGATTGAGGCCTAATGGCCAAAATGCATACATTCAAGCTTAATTTACAGATGCATTCAAGCTTTTAGTTTACATATGCATTTTACGAGAGATTTATTTATTGTTTTTCATACTCGGTCATCCAGACTAATTTGCATGTTCAACAAGAACACAAGAATAAACCCATCCTTGAGATGATTACTCAAGCGTCAACCTCTCAGTTCCACACGGGATCAGAGCATCCCTTGTTGATAATCAAGTCATTTATCAATACATTAAACATAGAATTCACTCCATACATAGTAAACAGATAACTTCAAGCATTTAACTTATAAATGCATGACAAAACTTATAATAAAAACTACATAACATTCAAGCCTTTTAGTTAATAAACCTCATGCACCAACATCCTACAGTCATGTAGCATTTCTCAAAGCTACACATTGAATTCCACAAATGCAATCTTTAGTTTCACAACTCTCACTATATGCATTCATTTACAATAAAACAAATGACCAAACAAAAGTTGGGACCATAAACCTATTGTAGCCAAAATTACTTACAGTAGTCACCCTCGATCCAGATCCACAATCTAAGGGGAATTTCTTCAATAGTTTTAGTAGGAGGTCATACTCAGCTCAAATAAGGATCACTTATAAAATCAGGTGGTTTCTCAGCTCTTTAGCAAACACCTTGAGTGGTTTCTCAATCAATTCATGGCAATCATTCATTCATTCCCTTTTTCCTCATAATTTTCTTGAGCCCCTCCAGGCCTCAAATTAGCTTCCCAAGGAATTTTCATTCCCTCTACTTTGTAGGTCTTTCCAGCACTTCTCATGTATTTCACCAAGAGGAAGATCCAACCCTAGCATTGTTATGCAAATGCCCTCTTATATAAAAATATACTCATTCACAATTTAGAGTATCGTTACATTATAAAAATTAGGGGGAAAGTGATCCGAACTTAAACAGGAATGCTACAACTTACAGATATAATCATAAACACAGAGATGCAACAAAAAAACACTTCATTTCATTAATAGAAAAATACTGAACTATGCTTACATACATAATGGAAATAAGATAGTGCAGGCGATGGTAGCTTATCTCTGAGAAGAGATGTGGCAGCTACATGCCTCTGAACTAAGTTACAATGAGGCTCAAGGGCCTTTTTATTATTGAACAATAAGAGAAAGCCCTAAACGACCAAAACCCTAACCCGAGGAGATGTAACACCAAGAGTTTATGGGCCTTGTTGGGGTTAGTTGGGCAACCAACTTCTCGGGGTCGTAACTTGGTCATATTATCTCTGTTTGACGTGTATGATAGCTGGTTGGAAATATCTCTCTGGGGACTATAGCTATCAATGTTATTGCGATGGCAATCATTGAAGGAATTTTGCCCCAAACAGGGCCTCAAAATGGCTCCAGAAGTTTAGGACCCGAAAAACTTCCAAAAATAGTAAATTGTGCTACACATAAGGAAACTAAAAAATTGAAAGAAACAATGGTGAGGGTCCTAGTGGAATAGGCGGGTGGCCACCAATATCCACCTAGGTCAGTCCTCCCCCCTTGAGAAGCAATGTTCCCCATTGCGTTGAGTTCCTCCATGAGATGAGGAAACTTATGTTGAACTTGGTCCCTGGTGAGCCATTTGCCTTGGTGAAGGAGTTGGCATGCTTTGACAACTTGATATAGTTGTATCCTCTGTTGTCAAGTGTTCTTGATATGTGTGTCCATGATATGATCAATTGTGGCATGTTCCATGCATTCCTAGTTGAGCTCTGTTGGTGTGAGTTGTTCTGCAATGTCAGATGTGTCCAACAATGGTGGAAAGTATGTCGAAGGAAATCTACATTAAACACTGGGTACAGACCAAGGAACAGTGGGATGTTGAGCTCCAAGGCAATGTCATCGACGGCCTTGGTGATGGTGTATGCCCCATATCGGAGCAGGCGAAGCTTGCGGTGGGGTTCAGAATGGCGCTTCTTCTACAAATGTAGCCAAACTTTGTCACCCACCTGGAACTTGTGTGGCACTCGATGTTGATCATGGTGTTGCTTGTACCTAGCATTAGCTCTGTCCAATATATCATGGACCTATTAGTGGATGTGTAGAATGCGCTCAATGAAGTTGTTAGCCCTTTCAGTGTCGAAATGCACATGAGTCGAATCTACTTGAGTTGCTGCAAATGGTATGGCCACATCAATGGGGCATAATAGTTGAAATCCCAACCCTACTTGAAAGGGGTTGTGGCATGTTGAGCTGTGGAGAGCTCTGTTGTAGCTATGTTGGGCATAGGGGAGACTTTCATCCCATGTACGTGGATGCTTTGAGTTGTACATGCACAGAATGTGTATGATCATCATGTTGACAACCTCTATTTGGCCATCAGTTTGTGGATAGAAAGTCGTGGACTTAGTAAGTTTTGTATCCAACACTGACCAGAGACTTGACCAAAATGCACTCAGGAATCTGTTGTCTCGATCTGAGATAATGGACTGTGGGATCCCAAAGTGTACCCACACTCTCTCAAATAAGAGCTTAGCAGTGGCCTCTGTTGTGATACTCTTCTTGCAAGCCACCAAGATGGTCATCTTAGAGAATATGTCGATGACCACGAAAACACAATCATTGTCGTGCTTAGTAGAAGGAAGGCCCGACATATAATCCATGGAGATAGATTCCCAAGGCCGACTAGGAGTAGGTAGAAGAGTATACAGGGCTTGCTTCTTGATGGTTGGTTTGGCAATGACGCATGCGGTGCAGGATCTAATGTACTTCCCAATATCCTTACGAAGTTTCGGTCAATAAAAATACTTATACAATACCGCCACTATTTTTTCTACTCCGAAATTTGTAGCAACCCGACCGTAGTGCGCCTCCCAAATCATCTTGGCATGCTCACTTGAAAGAACGCAGATGTGTCCCAAGTGGTATAACAGTGCATTCCGAAGGTGAAAATTTGGAACTTACTTTCCTTCCGAGAAAGTCTGGTATATGCTGTCGAATTCTGGATCGCTCTTGTAAAGATGCGGCCACCCTAAGGTCTCATGCCCACAGGAGTCGAACACAGTAATTAGCGCCATGACCGGTGGTCGACTGAGGCAGTCAGCGACATTTTGGTGCAGCCCTTCTTATACTTAATGTTTAGATGGAACTGTTGCAGATAGGTGGACCATTTCTGATGGTCATCATTCTGCAACTTCCCTTGTGTTTGTATGAACTGTAGACGCTGGTGGTCTGTGAGGATGACTGTTTCCTTCCCCATAATGTAATGCTTCCATTGACGACAGACTTGCACAATGGAATACATTTCTTTGTCGTAAGTGGGGTACTTTTTGACTGTGTCAGAAAGTGTCTCACTGTGGTAAGCCACTGGATGCCCATGCTGAGTAAGAACGTACAAATAGCATAGTTGTAGGCATCTGTCTCAATCTCAAATGGTTGTTGTAGGCCTGGTAATGTGAGCACTGATGTAGAACAAAGGTGATTCTTCAACTCAAAGAACACTCGTTGTTAGGTTTCCAACCAAAATAACTTTGCTTTCGCTCCGCCCTTGGTGACTTTACTTAAAGGCCAAGTGATATGAGAGAACCCCAACATGAACCTACGGTAGAAATTGGAAAGACCTAAAAAGCTGCGGAGCTCTGTTAAAGTGGTTGGGGCTGGCCAATTCTGAATGACTTGTATCTTGGATGGGCCCACATGTACACGTTGCTCATCAATGATGTACCCCTGATATTGAACATGTGTCAGGAAAAAGGTGCATTTATCCAAGTTAGCACACAACTTCTGTTGTCGAAGGGTTTGAAGGACATGTCAAATATGGTGGAGCTTCTCTTCCCAATTATGGCTGAAGATCAAGATGTCATCTAAATACACCACCATGAATGCATTGGTGAAGGGTCGCAAGATGTCATCCATTAGTCTCATGAAGGTTGCAAGGGTGTTTTCCAATTCGAATGGCATGACGAACCATTCAAAAAGGCCCTCCTTGGATTTGAAGGCAGTCTTCCACACATTGGAGGTTTCGATAGGCACCTGGTGATAACCTGACTTTAAGTAAATCGCTGAAATATTTCCCCCCCTTGAGTTGTTCCAAAAGGTCATCAATTCGCCGAATTGGGTACCTATTCTAGACAGTGATCTTGTTCAGCGCCTGATAGTTAATACAGAGCCTCCAGATCCCATCCTTCTTTTGTAACAATACAATCAAGCTCCCACAGGGTGATGAGCTTGGCCTGATGTGCCCTTTCTCCAGTAGTTTCTGAATTTGCCTCTTGATCTCATCGTTCTCCAGAACTGAGTGTCGATAGATCAGTCCATTGGGAAACGATGGACCCAGGGTTAGATCGATGGAGTACTTGACCTGACAGTGTAGAGGTACCCCTGTGGGTGAGGTAAAAATATCCCTATACTCCTCCACAACCTTGTCCATCTGTTGCCACTGTGCAGAGGAGACCTGCCTGGAAGTCGTGGCCACAACCTTCTTGTTGCCTTGGGGTTGACATAGAAAAACAAATGTCTTGGTTTGGGAAATGATCTTATTGCATTGCTTTGTTGTGATCAAAGAGATGACGGTAAGCGGGGCTACCTCTGGTATCATGTACAACTTATTAGCCAAAGTAATAATCACAGAACGAGGTCTAGACTCACATACAACATGTTGCTTCCACAAGTATGTTTTTCCTAACAATTCATCAAAAACTTTAAGAGGAGCAATGTCACACAGTACCTCATCCATGTAGGGCTTAATGTTGTAGGGAAGGCGACACTGTTGGCTGATGCAAAGATCTCATCCTTGGTGAAGCCACCCGATGGTGTACGGTTGTGGATGTGTTGTAGTCTTTAGGCCCAGCCGCTTCATGACCTCTTCTAAAAGGAGGTTCTTTTGGCTATCACTGTCGAAAATGAACTACAGTGGAGAACCCTTCACCCACATTTGTGAGTGGAAGAGGCGTTCCCCCTCCTCTGGATCTTCAGGCTCAATTTTATGGATCTTTGTGGAGGTCACGGTGGCACTGGGCTCCGCATCAATGATCTGCTTCCCTTTGTCAATTCCCTTATCGGGTTCTAATTCAGATTCAGAACCTGTGTCTGATTCGGAAGCCTTAATCTTGGCCACCAGTGACTGCTTGGTACGACACTCATTTGTATTGTGAGTGGAGATCTTATGGAACTCACACCATTTTCATGTGTCCTTCTTCGTCTTCGTGGTGTTGTTCTTTTCTTGCGGGTTCGACAGGTTGTCTTGGGTAGCCTTGGCTTGGCTTAGTGCTTTGTTTTGTGTTTTTGGGGCACCTTTTCCTTGCTTTGGATTCAAAGATCCAAAGTCCTGCTTCTTCTATTTAAACTTCTGCTCAATCTTTACAGCGTACCGATATGCCGTGCCAAGAGAGGAGATGTCTACGAACTCCGTCTCGTCCTGGATGTACTTGTGTAGACAGTTGTGGTACTTGAGCACCAAATGCTGCTCAATATCCTTGATACCTGTCTTCATGTGAAGGGTATGAAAATTATTTGTGAACTCTGTCACATCTTGGTCCCTTCCTTGCCGTAGCGTGGTCCACTTTATGTATTTATCTTCATAGCTCTTGACAAAGTAATATTGTTCCTTGATGGAATTTTGGAAAGAATTCCAAGTGGGTGCAGCTAAAAACAATGAGGATTCACTCTCGTCTTTTTATTCACATTAGGTTTCCCAATATTCCTTGACATGTGGGGCGGCTTTGAGAAGTGAAAAAGTAATATTTTCCTGATTGGAAAATTCATGAACTGAAAAATATCCTTCCACTAGATTTAACTATTTATCTACAACATCTACATCTATCAGGCCTTCAAAAATGGGAATATCGAAGTTAACTTGTAGCTTAAAAGGAGTAGCGCCTCTAGAGTGGCTTCTGGATGAAGATGCATCGCCTGTGGGTAGCCGCCAAAGGATCTGGGCAAAGTTCTCCATCATCGAGTCCCTCTGTCGCTTGAGGGCTTCCTCGAGCAATATTTTGAAAGGACCTCCTACCCCCTCGTCTTTCTTTTCTTCTGCCATGGGAGGTCGTCGAGTTTTGCGAGGTTGATCCTGCAATGGTTCAACTAGATCAAGCCCTAACTCCTTATACCCTAACCTTGTTAGGGACATGCAAAGAAAAACAAAGAAAGAGAAGACGCCTCTCATACAACTAATTTGAACTTAAACATGAATGCTACAACTTACAGATATAATGATAAACACAGAGATGCAACAAAAAAGCACTTCATTTCATGAATAGAAAAATATTGAACTATGATTACAAACAGAATGGAAATAAGATAACTCGGGCGATGGTAGCTTATCTCTAAGAAGAGATGTGGCAGTTACATGCCTCTGAACTGAGTTGCAATGAGGTTCAAGGGCATTTTTATTATTTAACAATAAGAGAAAACCCAAAACAACCAAAACCTTAACCCAAGGAGATGTAACACCAAGAGTTTATGGGCCCTATTGGGGTTAGTTGAGTAGCCAACTTCCCGGGGTCGTAACTTGGTCATATTATCTCTGTTTGACGTGTATGATACCTCATTGGAAAGATCTCTCTGAGGATTATAGCTGTTGATGTGATTTTCATAACAATCAGTAGAGGAATTTTGCCCCAAAAAAATGTTGTTTAGGTCCTCAAAATGGCTATGGAAGTTCAAGACCCGAAAAATTGCCAAAAATAGTAAACTCTGCTACAATTAAGGAAACCAAAAAACTGAAAGAAACAATGGTAAGGGTCCAAGTGGAATAGGCGAGTGGCCACAAATATCCACCTGGATCAGAAGCATACCAGGGGTGTCACAATCTCCACCCCCTTAAAGGGAACATCGTCCTCGATGTTCTAATCCCAACAACTAATTTACATACTTTTTTACTAAATCAAAAACTTTTATGGCTCCTTTGCAGTTTCTTGGTGCTCTTGTTGCACCTAGTCAAGCTTGATAGCTTCTTCTTTTTTTCCTAGAGTGTTGCCTACCTCCATATCTAGCATTGTTGTCCTTTGTGCTCCTTGTTCCTTCAGTGAACAGTTCCCAACCCATTGTTTCATGGAACACTCCAATGTGCTTCTGATTCCAATCAACCATTCTCATGACCCTTTAAAAACCAATATCATTTTTTGACATCCCCTTCTCTACTTCCCAGTCCCTTGGGTGATCTGATCCCCCCTTTCATGCAGTGGCTCACCTTGCAAGTTTAAGCATCCCCTTCTATGCTTCCTAGTCCCTTGAACGATCCATTCCTTGGCAAGGTTTCCTCACATCGGAAGAGTCTCATAATCGAGGCAAGTACCTACCTCCACACTTTCATACCAATCATGGCATGTTCCATGGAAATCAATGGACACTATCGATCAGGTGCTTAGAATTATGCTAAAAAAATAAAAAATGTCAGAATCTTGTCAAAATCAGCTTCAAATTGAATAGCTCATCATCCTGAATCCAACAGTGTGAAGGACACTCAAATTTGAGTTCATATGCAAAAGTTAGAGAAATTCAAAGTTTAGGTTTGACTTCCCTACATGGTAGGATTGGGATGATGTGGCAAGGTCTTCAGTGAATGAGAAGGCGCCAAGTGGCAGCCTGCCATTGGCCCTCGCATATCACATATTGCAACGGTAAGTGTTTTAGTGTTACAAATCGGCCCCCGGCAGGTTCAAGGTTGTGATGCAATGAGGCAATCACAATCGGTGAAGGGGAGAACAAAACAGCGTATTGGCCCCGACCCCAGCAAGGTTTGGGGTCGCAATGTGATGCAATCACATATCACAATCACAGGAAAGAAGCGGCAACAAGAATCATCCCCAGTGCGGTTGAGTTCTAAATATGATAGACCTAGACGCAATAATTTTTATGCTGCAATTTAAATATATCGACGGGTCTACGAAATTTCAATCGTAGTGTTCTATTGGGTAAACAAGACCTTCCGCCCGCCCAAACTTGTTGATTGCAATGAGCGGGAGGTTCCAGAAATGAGAATTTGATATGTTGCAATTCATTATCCCATCTGGTCTGTAGTACTGCATCACAATGTTTGTTGTGTTAAGAGGCCGCATGTTGGGACAAGGTCCCCTAAGGTCGATTTTGGGGTTAAAATCCCAAGTTTTTGTATGTAAAGTGTAAAGTCTCCACAATTTGTGGTCGCGGAGAACGTAGATGTAAAGTGTCATAAAGGGTTTTTGCCCTTCTTTTATGTAAGTTGTGTCAGCTTTAGAAGATCCACCCATGGTCCGCGGACCATGGGATTGTATAAAAAGGAGAGCCTTAGAAGAGTCTTTGGAAGTTAGTTGGAGAATAAGGATGAATGTAATGGGTCATTAGCGAAAAGGGAGAAGAGTCTTAGAATAGAAAAAAGGCTCTACATCTGTGTGTGCAGAGGCCTAGGGTAGAAGTCCGCAGCTGAGTGCGCAGACCCTTGCAGCTGAGTGCGCAGGGTAGTCAAAGTCTGTAAGAAGATCTAAAGTACTTTAATAAAGAAGATTACTCTGGAATTATCTATGTTTGATCTATTTACTTCTATTATGAATAAATATGGTTATGTTATGTTGAATAATGGTTTCATGATTTAATGCTATATTGATGCGAGAATCTATATGTTTTACATTGTTATCTATACGCAAGTAATAATATATGTTTACGTGAAGAACATATTAATGCATATTGAAGTTATCATATACTTAAGCTGATCTAGGTAAATACGGATGTAAGAGTAATTATAGAAGTGTGTAAGTGGTTGATTTGCCTAGTTAGGGTCTGCGAACGATAGTCATAGACCTTCGCGAAGGTCTAAAGGCTATATCGATAAGCCCTAAAAGGCTTATCGATCAGCGCAAAGGCAGAGTTAGGGCACAAAACGACATCACTACCATCTCTAGGTGTGGAACCCTGGTTCCAGCATCCCCCCATACTGCTTTGGGTGAGACTTTAGTCCGCGCTCCACGAATTGATGCCGAAAGGGCCAGTAATGTAGGGATTTGTTTGGATAAATTAACGTTGAACTTAGGTCAGGGCCCACTAAGCCAACACAGCAGCACTTCTAATTACGATTGTGATAAGGCCGACATAATATAGCCCGCGAAATAGTGAATTCCATGCTACCTTAGCATATTTTGGAGCGAAAAAGGGGTTTTTAGTCGGTTTTAGAGAAATTTGTGGAACAATTAGTGGAGGAAATGGGAGAAGTCATAAATTCTTCAGTTCGTATCCAAATTGGATGCAAAAAGAGGCTATATAGCCATTTTTTAGCATTTTGAGCTCATTAGGACAAGTTTCAGAGGCATCTGAGAATTGTAAACACACTTTTGATGTAATTTGAGCATGATAGAGAGGCCCAAGCCATTGGAAGCTGGACCAAGGAGACGTAGCCTAGGAGGGGTGAACTTCTTTATCATGTGCTTTTTGTGTGTTGTATTTTGATGTTCATTGTTGTTATATTATTGTTGTTCAACATATGTTTTTATGTTAAATTATTCATAACAATTACATAAGAAACTCTCATGAAAATCTGTTCATTAAGCAAAAGTTTGGAATCCTTAAGCACTTGAAAAGCAACTGATAAGCATCTTGAGTTTAATTTTGAATGGGGAATTAGCACAACATTACTAATCTTCTCCATTTAAGATCAAGTTGGTATCAGAGCTAAAGGTTTTGATTTGCTTGTGAAAGAAGGATTTAATTGTTTGTAAGTTTATGTCATGCTTACAAGGTTAAAGCTCAAAAGAGGTGAAGGAAAGTTGGTTTAAAGCCCTGAAGATGGGTCAATTGGAAGAAGAGAAAGGTTGTCGAAGTCTTCTACACCAGTTCAGCCTCAAGTTGTAGTTGAGTCTTCAGAGACTATGTCTCATGAAGGAGAACCTATCATGACAAAAGATGAGAATACCTTCAGAAAGGCTTTCTTTGATATGATAGAGATGGTTAAGATCATCTATGAAGAGAGGAACAACATATTGCAAGGAGAATCTCCAAGCCTCCCAATGGAGAAGGCTCTCCAGGAGGAGGTAATGAAAAAGAAGATCAAGGAAAAGGAGGTAATGTGAATGGAGGCAAACCTCCACCATCTCTATCATCTTCTTCTTCGAAAGCATCTTCACACTCTTCCACAAATACCACCGTTACTCATACTCATCATCATTCTTTAAAAGTGGTTGGTAAATCACCTTTTCTGAAACTTGATGTTAAATTCGAGTTGGCTATGTACAATGGTGAAGTTAATGCAGAGAAACTAGATAATTGGATTCGTCAATTGGAGGTGTATTGTAGAATTCATAACCTTCAAGAGGATGACATCAAAATTCATTTGGCTTCATTGAGAATGGAGGGTGAAACACTTCTATGATGGGAAGCAAGGACTCAAGATAGGATAAAAAAGCATGGTAATATCTCTATTTCTTGGTCTGATTTCGTTGTTTCTATAAAAAGATAGTTCTAACCTTTAGCTCATATGCAGAAATCCATTATTAATTAGCAAAATTTTAGACAGTTGAAAGGTCAAAATGTGCAAGAGTATACTCAAGAGTTTAGGAAAAGAACTCTTATGCTAGGAGTAGACTTACAGCCAAAGGATACCTTGTTGAAATACATAAGAAGGTTGCATAGCTATCTTCAACATACCATTCTTATGTTTAGTCCCACGAATCTTGATGAGGTCTGTGTTCAAGCTACACACCTCGAAGCAAGAGGGAAAAATATATAGGAATAAGGTAAGAAGAAGTCATTTTGAGAGTGGAGAAAAAGGGAATAAGTTTAAAGGAAAGTAGAAGAAAATTTCTTTTGTTAAGAAAGAAGGGGAGAAACCCATGTGCAATAATTGTTCCAAGGAGGGACATGATGAAGCGTATAGATGGAAGCTTCATCCAAAATTACGACCAAAGAAATTTAACAATAAATGGAAACAGAAGACCAACGCTGCTGCACAACAAGACTTGGGTTTAGACTCAGGAGATGAAACAAAAATCGCAACCACCGTCACCAAGGGAAAAGTCATGGCAAAAGCAAACAAAGAGGCATCCGTAGCAAGTACCATCACAACAAAAAACTCTCACAGCATTTCAAATGAGGAAAACCGAATCAAGTTGTTCCACATCCGACTTATTTCCAAACATATGAAAATCGATACAATTTTTGACAGCGGATCTCAGGCTAACTTGATTTTTGCGGATTTGGTCAAGAAAATGAATCTAGAAACCGTGCCCCATCATAAACCATATCCATTGGGTTGGATAACCAAGGATGCCAATTTGTAGGTCACACAGAAATGTGTTTTCAAATTTGCAGTCACCGCCAATTTCATTGATGAAGTTGAATTAGATGTTTTGCCATTGGATATCTGAGGGATTGTATTGGGAAGCCCATATTTGTATGACAGGAAAGACATTTTCCACGGATTTGAGAACAACGATCATTTGTTCAAAAAGGGAGTGGATTACATTGTGAGAGTCCATCGCATAAAGCTTAGTCTATCCTTGGCAAGTGCAAGTGAAATGAAGCAATTGGTCAACTCTAGCAAGAGTCTCATGCTTCTTATGATCAAGCAGAAGAATGATCAAAGTAGGAACCCTTTGTAGGTTGTGATGTGAAGTTGAAACTTGAATTGGTTGATGTGGTCAATCAATATGAAAACATGTTTCAAGAACCAAAAGGATTGCCACCAAAAAGGGGAATTCAACACGAAATTCATCTATAATAGAGGTGTCCACTCCCAAATATTGGTATGTATCGAATGTCAATTCTAGAAAGCTTAGAAATTAAGAAACAAGTCCAGGAATTGTTATATAAAGGAGTAATTCGTCACTCTATTTCGCCATGTGGTTCACCAATTGTATTGGTACCCAAGAAAGATGGAACCTGGCGCATGTGTGTAGATTAGCGAGCTTTAAATAAGATTACAATAAAGAATCAATACCCACTGTCCAGAATAGATGATTTGTTAGATCAGTTGAAAAATGCAAAGTATTTCACTAAATTATACTTGAGAAGTGGATATCATCAAGTAAGAATAGTTGAGGAGGACATTTGGAAGACTGCTTTTAAAACCAAACAGGGATTGTTTGAGTGGTTGGTTATGCCTTTTGGTCCTTGCAGTGCTCTAGCTACATACATGAGAGTTATGAATGATGCTTTAAGATCATTTCTTGATGAATTTGTAATTGTCTATTTAGATGATATTTTGATATTCAGCAAATCACAAGAAGAGCATGTCAAGCATGTTAGGGAAGTGTTGGATGTCTTGAGAAAAGAACAGGTATTTCTGAAGATATCTAAATGTGAATTCGGAAAAACTTCCTTAGTGTATTTGGGCCATATAGTTGGAGGAGGTGAGTTGAAGATAGACCCCTCTAAAGTTTTGGTCATCGTGAATTGGCCAATACCCAAATCAGTTACAAAAGTAAGGATTTTTTAGGAGCAACGAAGTACCGGAGGAAGTTCATTTCCAATTTCTCCTCCATAACAGCTCCACTACATGCGTTGACCAACGTGAAGGTCATCTTCCAGTGGGGAGGCAAACAACAAAAACCATTTGATGCTTTGAAACAAAAGATTAGTTCAGCCAAAGTTTTAGCATTGCTGGATTTGAGACAACCCTTTGAAATATAAACAAATGCAAGTGACTACGCCATGGGTGCAATTCTTTTAGAACATGTTAAGCCCTTTTCATTTCATTCTGAGATTTTTAATGGTGTTGTTATTAATTATCCTACGTATGATAAAGAGATTTATGCATTGGTACAAAGTGTGAAGAAATGGAAGCATTATTTGATGGGAAAAGAAACCATTATGATCATCAACCTCTGCAATATTTGGAATCTCAAACTAAATTGCAGTAGTCAAGGCACTTTCGTTGGATGGGATTTTTACAGCAATTCCACTTGGTAATGAGGTACAAGAAAGGTATATATAACAAAGTTGCTGATATGCTTTCTAGATTGATTGTAAATGTAGCCATTTTACTCGAGAATAATTATGTTTTGCCCAAAAGTTATGTTGGACAATACGCACAGGTTGCTGACTTTCAAGAGGTATATTTAAACTTGAGTCAAGGACAACAAGTTGAGGAATTAGACTACCATGTTCATGATAATTTGTTGTGGAGAGAGAGTAAATGTCACAAGGGAAGCACACACCTCTTTTATTGTTGGACATTTTGGTGTAAGTAAAACAATGGAAAATAATCAGAGGTATTTTTATTGGCCTCGTATGCTTGAAAGTGTCTCACGTTTTATGAGAGGTTGTTCATTGTGTGCAGTCATTAAGCCTAGTAATAGGAAACTATGATTGTATACACCGCTTCTAGTACCTTCACAACCATGGGAAAGTGTTTCTATGGATTTTGTATGAGGTCTTCCTTTGTCAAGGAAAGGTCATGATTATTTGTATGTAGTTGTGGATAGGTTCAGCAAGATGTGCATATTAATGCCTTGTTAAAAGCAAATTACAGTTGAACAAATAGCTCAACTTTTCTTTCAAAATGTATGGGTTCATTTTGGATTGCCTACTTCTATTGTAAATGATCGTGATTCTCGATTTGTTGGGAAATTTTGGTCAAGTTTATAGAACTTGATGGACACCAAGTTGAAGAAAAGTACAACCTTTCATCCGAAAATAGATGGTCAAATTAAAGTGGTTAACAGGACAGTCATTCATTTGCTAAGAGGATATTGCAGCAAACATCCTAAGTTGTGGGATGAACAGTTGCATTATATTCAACATGATTACAACTGAAAAAACACTCTTCTACTTTAACTCCTTTTGAGGCATGTCTTGGTTATTTTCCTAAATCGCCTTTGGATTTCATCTTTGAGAAAGATGCAGTTGTAGATGGACATAATGACATAGACAGGGAAAAGAAATTCATTGAGAAAATTGATGAGCCTAGGTATTGCAAAAATAATGCTACAACTCCTAGGGCTACCAGCTTTACTTATCAACTCGAGGTTCGTACAAACTTGGAGGTGACAGTGCTATATGCACAAGTAAAAGTGAAGATACTCCCTGTTGTCACTGCTCATCTTGCAAGAGACCCCAAGGGTTCCAAGCCAGACTTCTGTAGGGTTAGAAGAAGCTTGATTTTGATGGAAGAAGAGCAAATCTATCCTAAGGGAGAGCTACTGTATTGTAGTATTGAAGAAAACAACATGAAATTATAAACCATACCATAACCTAACTAACCATCCAAATAGCTATGCTAAGCAGAATTGCTAAATTAACACTAATCCGAAGGCTGCTATCTAAGTTGCAGAAGTAAAGAGCATCAAACCATCCAAAGGTGTAAGCAAAGAAACTAAGCTAAATTAGTTTTCAAGCGGAAAAAGCAGTTGGAGATAGAAATTAGTGAAAGGAGGATGTGAGGGAGCAATAGTGCATAAGAACCGTTGGATTAGTCGGGTGAAAAGCAAATGAACGACAAAGATGGGATCACAGGAGGTTATGTAGATGGATGGACAAACAAGGGAACAAAATAGATTAATGACAGAGATCGTGTTGCAAGGGATTAGGTGAGTGGATGGACGAACGAGGTTAATAGGAGATGAATGGCCAAGATCTAATTGCGTGGGTGAAATCAAGAGATGGACGGACAAGGCTAACAGGAGTGTTGAACAGCTAAGATCTTATTGCACGGGTGAAGTCAAGAGATGGACGATGGAGATTATATCATGGGGAACAAAAACGTGCAGAAATGAGGGAGCGAGTTTCTAAGGCGGTAAGTAGTTTCTTGCACGCCCTTCAAGCTGTAAGCAGTATTTGGAAATTTCACACGATTAGCCTGACTTCGTGACATGTAGCACGAGAAAAGAACTTTGCTTGCGTGCTCTCGGGCGGATAACGTTCGGGCACTAATCTGCGTGAGATTGTGTGATAGTTGTTGGCTCGGGTGGGGCTGATCAACAATGGAGATTGGTCAAGCTAGTTAGCAATCTGGTGAAGCAACAACTGTCGGATCAGGCAAGGCAGATCGATAGTGGGGGGTTTAAAGTGCCTAAAGTGATTGGGTGATGCGATAGCCGTCAGATCAGGCAAGGCAGATCGACGGTGGGGACTTAATGTTCATTAAGTAAGTGGTGGACTCCACGTGAGGCAGTAGTTGGAGAAAATAGTGAATCAGACAGTGATTGTGAAGGTTTGTTGGTGATAGGACGATGAGGAAGCAATGCATGAGGAACATGCTAGAGGTGGTTTCAAATGAGGATGACAGAGAAAACTAGTGTAGGTGAACAAATAAATACATTAGACAGTGAACTCCATAGCCCATGCGAGAATCAAATACCTGTGTTTTTTGAGTTGCTAAAGGGTCTCTTCCTCAAGTCATGGTCCAAGAGGGAGAAGATGAGGCCGAGACACCTGCGCACAACCTGCTAGTGATCTCTTTCACCCAGCTAACCTGTAAACTGAAAGAAGGCACAAATGGAAGTAAACTACAACACAACCGATCTACTCTACGTTACTGTAATGAAAATGCAGCTACCTAAGCAAATAACCAGAAAAACCATGAATCCTATTTAAGCAACTAAACAGAACTAGAAAGATATTTAAACAAATAAACAAAACCAGGAAGCTATTTAAGCAAATGAACAATGAAAACTAGGAAACTATGCTAGCATACATGTACAGTAAAGAGGAGCTTTGGGTGCTTGGGTCAGGCCCTAACCCAAGAGCTTCAGCCCTTAGAGTTAACTCAAAGTTGGCTTAAACAGAACTCATTCTTATTATAAAAAACATGGATTACAGAGCAAACTGTCACAGGTCTTTGTAGCTCAGAAGTAAAATAGAGCTTTACAATAGAAGTTTGAGTCCTACTGAGGTCCTAAGCCTCTCTATTTATACATCTAAAGTCTCTAACGACTTCCTTCCCATTAGTGAGGCTTGGCCCCTAACTCAAGAAAAACTGGTTTATGCCACTTTCACTTCCTTGACTATATTTTAGTCTTCAAAGTGATGGTTATGTGCACTCTGAGCTAATGGTGGAATATTCTAATGGAGGGGTAGTAAATGAGGAGGATTTACCTCCTATAGTTACTCTCCCTTGTCCCATTCGAGTCTTTACCGAGGTCTTTACCATAGTTCTTTGCTTTTATCCTTTCTACCTGCATTTTTTCTTACTTTTATCCTTTATTCTTGCATTACATGCACATTAGACCACAAAGCCAAATATGAAACTCTTAACTCATTTCATAAACAAAATATAATCAAAAGTATGTAATAATTTGTGAGAACAGTTGGTTTGACTAAGTTAGGATGTGAATTAAAGCCAATTAAGGCCCATATAATTGCTCAATGATGAGGCTCATCATCATCCCCCTACTAAAAGTGTTGCTCATCCTCTGAGCAACTTATTCAATGCCCATGTCCTTCATGGATTTGGTAGCCTCTCTAACATCCCATGCTTCTATTGTGGTCTCTTATTCTTGTTCATAGAAGCCCGCTTTCCTTTCTACTTCCTCCCACTGCCTCTTTTCCTTTTCTTCTTTTCTCCCTTCTAGCATCCCTAGGAGTAGTGGTGGGCTGAGTTTTAGGCCTATCCAATAGACATTCAACCTTTGCATTGATTTCTCATACATAAGTGTCATGTTGAGTGCTTTTCTAAACCTTTGAGGGGAGTGATATTCTCTGATCTTCAAGCTGTGTGGCAGTGTGTTCCATCTCCTTTAGCAGGGATGTATATTATCATCTTAGCAGCCTAAACATGCCCTCAAAATGTGAAATTGCTTGCTCTTGGGTAGAAAGATATCTAAGTGGCAGCTCAGGATCACTTGCAATTAGATTATGGGTGCTGATTAGGGCCATGGGATTTGATTGTTCAGCTATGATAAAAAGAGGTTTATTTTGCTCTCTGGCCAATATTCTTTTCATCTTTGCAGCCCTTGACTTCTCATGGTTCATCGATGATGCCAAAGCCATTAATTGTAGATCTCCTAGCTTTGCATTAGGGTCCCAAATATTCATATCTATGAGGGCCATGTTATGCAAGTACAACTCAATCATTTTGGCCCCATCCTTTAGTGCACTGTGATCATAAAGATCAATAAACTGTCTACAGTCTTGAACTGGCATGGTGCTCCTTTGTGCTAGTGTTTTAATCTGAAATTGCAACCATTGATCTATGAGGTAAAGAGCATAGGATTTAGCTGGAATCTTACACTAGATGGCCTCAAGGAGAGGTTGGCCATATATGCTAGTTGGTCTTTCTTTTCCTACAACTGTCCTCTCTGTTTTTCTTATCTTCTTCCTTTTGTTGTTCTTTCGCATCTCCCTCAGTTTCTTCCTTCGTTTCCTCCTCTTGTTTCATGATCATCCTCCTTGTCTTCTTTCAACATCTTCCTCTGTATTAGTTTCTTCTTCACCCATCTCATCCACATCTAGCTCTGTATCTTCTTCTTCTTGTTTTGCCTCCTCCATACTGATAGAAGAATTAACATCATAGGCGAGGGTTTTGATTTCATCCTCTGCTGGTAAGTTTTTGAAGACTGGCCATGTTATGGGGATCCTAAGGATTTGGAGGGCATCCTTAATGAGGATCCTGATCAACCCATGGTGAACTAAATACTGGGAATTTCCTTCCTTTACTTTGTTGCTGGAGTCTATAAGTGATTGCATCAAGAAATAGGGTATGCTGAGTCTTTGGTGAACTGGTGTTTCTACCCCAAATCTTAATTCTTCAAGCATTCTCAAATGGTTTCCATAACAATACTGTATCTATGGACTCTTGCATTCTCTTTTGACTTATTAAAGAATTTCCTTTTTGCCACCTTTTCACTTATAAACCAACTACCTCTTAACCTTTACAACTTTTGATCAAATGATGCATATGAGTGAGTGAATGGGATACTTACCTGTGGTCTTGATGCCATGTTACAGTTATCAAAGATCAGAGGTGTTGCTAATGGTCATTATTTTTCCTCCTCTGTTGTCTGTTGATGGTTTCTTGGCTTTGGAGGTGTCTGTGACTAGAGATCTGATGTGCTGTGGTTGTGGAGCACCTCGATTTGATGATGTTGCTGTTGTGGAGCTCCTGGATTACCACTTGGGATTGTTTGGTGTCTCCCTTAGAATTTCTTGATCATGTTGTTGGCTGGTGTTGCGAGGATGTTGTAATGAATGGATAGAGGGAGTATGAGTGTATGTGGATGCAGGGACGATGGTAATGATTGAGGTGATTCTGTAGAAAACACAATCTTCACCTCAATTGAAGCAATGAAGTGAAAAACAATGGGTTTGATGGAGGGATGCATGGTAAGGAGTGGAGGAGATGAATATATGTGAGGTATGGTTCCCTTTGGATCTTTTCTTTTCTCCTTGCTTGTCTTTCTCACCCACCTGCAAATAACAATTATGTTTTTTCTTTTATTATTATATATTACAAAAAAACACCTAGGCTGCCTCAGAGAGGTTTTCACCCTAGATATCTACCCTGGGCGCCTCAAGGAAGGTTTTCACCCAGGGATCTTCTTTTTCTTCAATTTTTCTCATCCTTGGGCCACCTCACAAGGTTTTCAACCCAAAGATGGGACTCAGGCTCCTCATGGAGGTTTTCACCTGAATCCTTATTCTTTTTTCTTTTTTCAGTGTCCTGATGAGGGAGGAGCTGGAACTTTCTCCACCATCATCATTGTCTTATTGATATTGTCTATGAACTCTTGTTTTGATAAAGGCCTCTTGTAAATTTTCAATCGGTGTCCATTAACTAGCAATGGAATGGCTTCTTCATAAATAGTTCTGATTTTCACTGAACCATTGTCATGGCATCTTTCCACCACACAAGGTCTGAGCCACCTTGTCCGTAGCTTTCCCTTGAAGTATTTATACCTTGAATCATATAACAATGCCCAATATCCTTCTTGAAATTGCTTCTCCTTGATGTGCTTGTCATGCCAGATCTTCCTCTGAAGCCGAACTATCTCTATATGTAGGAGGTCCTACATTCTGAATTCATGCAAGCCATTCAAATGTAACAATCTTTCTTTCTGTGCACGACTGAGATCCAAATCTAGTTGGGCTGCCATCCTCAATGTGTTATATTAAAACTCAATGGACAACAAAGCCTTTTTCCCATAGACTAGCTCATAGGGTGTAAATCCAGTGGTGGTCTTCCATGTTGTATTATAGGCCCAGGTGGCCTCAATTGGTCTCTCTTGCCAATCCTTCCTGCTGCTACTCACTACCTTGGTTAAGATGTTCTCCAATGCCCTGTTTGTCACCTCCACTTGCCCATTAGCTTGTGGATGATAAGGAGTGGAGGTCCTATGCTTGATTTTGTGATGGCTGAGTAGTTCTTCAATCATGTTGGAGGTAAACTGGCTGCCTTGGTCTCTGACTAGCTCTCTAGGGTACCCAAATTTGTAGAATATATTCTCCCTTAGGAACTCAACCACCTTCTCTTCTGTTGCTGCCTTAATTTCCTTGGTTTCAGCCCACTTAGTCAAATAATCAGTGGACACAATGATGTGTTGTTTTTGCTTTGAAGGAGGGTTGATATGCCCAATGAAGTCCATGACCCACTTGTTAAATGGCTTGAAAGTCACTTGAGGTTGTAGGGGCATTTCATCTCTTGGAGTAGGCTTTCCCATCCTTTGGCACTGATCACAGTGACTAATATACTTTTTTCACATCCTGATGAAGAGTAGGCCAATAATAGCTTGCTTGCAACACTTTGAATGTTGTCCTCTTTGCTGCAAAGTGACCTCCACAAGGCTCATCATGACAGGTTAGATGGATGTCAAAGACTTCCTCTTCCCTTACACACCTTCTTAAGATTTGATTTGGGCCAAGTTTGAACAGATTGCCCCCAATCCAGGTGAAGGGGAAGCTCTTTCTGACTATCTTGCTCTTTTCTTTGGAGGGCAAGTTTGGTCGAAACTGTGATGATACCAAATAGTTTGCTATATCAACAAACCATGGGGAGAGAACTGAAATAACAAACAAATGCTCATCTGGTAAATTTTCATCCACCATTTCTTCTTCACCTGTAGTTAGATTCATCCTTGATAGAAAGTCAGCAACAACATTTTCATTACCAGGCTTATCAACAATAGTTAGATCAAATTGTTGTAATAAAAGTAACCATCTTATAATCCTAGCATTCACATATGGTTTGTTCATTAAATATTTGATTGCAACATGATCAGTATGCACAAATTCTTGATAGCATGTAATGTAATGCCTAAATTTGTTTAATGCATGCACAACAGCCAGGAGTTCCTTTTCGGTCACAGTATAATTCAGCTCAACCTTTAACAGTTTCTTACTGATAAAATAGATGACATAGGGCAATTTCTCCTCTTCCTGACCTAAGGCTACTCCTATGGCTTTGTGTGAGGCATCAGCATGAATATGAAAAGGGAGGGCCCAGTTTGGGCCTCTAAGGATTGGTGCATTGGTTAACTTACCCTTTAGGATGTCTAAGGCCTCTTGACAACTCTTTGACCATATAAACTCAGAATATTTGGCCAACAACCCAAACAAAGGAGAGACCAACTTCCTAAAGTCCTTTATGAACCTTTGATAGTATCCAACTAACCCTAAGAAACTCTTGACATCTCTCTGCTTTTGTGGAGGTGGGACCCTTTGGATGATTGCTATTTTGTTTGGGTTCATCTACAATCCTTGCTGAGATATTGAATGACATAGCACAGTCCCTTCAGTCATTAAGAATTCACATTTTTTTGGATTGAGAGACAGATTCATTTCAATGCATTTGTGTAATACTTTGCCTAGTTTAGTCAGGGCTTCTTGAAAATCACATCCATAAGGTGTAAAGTCATCCATATATATTTCCACTGCATCATGTACTAATTCAATAAAGATACTTAACGCTGCTCTCTGGAAAGTGGCAGGAGCATTGCATAGGCCAAAAGGAAGGACCCTATAGGAAAAAGTACCCCAAGGACAGGTGAATGTGGTCTTATCCTGGTCTTATGGGCAGATTTGGATTTGGTTGTACCCACTGAATCCATCTAGGAAGGAAAAAAACTGCTTCCCTGCTAGGCCATCTAACACTTTGTCAATGAAGGGTAGGGGAAAATGATCCTTCTTTGTGGCTTTGTTCAACTCCCTATAATCAACACAAATCATCCACTTACCATTTTTCTTGGGAACTAACACTAAAGGAGAGACCCACTCACTATCACAGATAAGGTAAATGAATCCTGCATCTAGAAGTTTTTGCAGTTCCTCTTTGACTATGTCTTTAAGGGCTAGATTCATCCTCATTTGTGGTTGCCTGACTGGCTTGCAACCTTATTTGATGTATATGTGGTGAGTACACACTGAGGGGTGTACTCCCTTCATTTCCTTATAACTCCAAGCGAAGGCTTGTAGGTGTTCTCTCAACATGTTGCATAGCTTTTCCTCTTCTAAAGCTAAAAGAGATGGGTTAATTTTCAAAGTTCTCTCTAGGACAAATTCTATGGTTTTGACATGGAGTGGGTTGGAATTAACCAAGCATAAGTCAATTGGATGATTGCTCTAGGTTTCCCTTACTTCCTCTTCTAATGGTAATGAACTAGGAGTTAGACTTTGGAGCATGTGTTCAATTAAGTCATCCTGATCTTGCTGTCCTCCTCGTATGGTTGCTTCCAAAGCATAAAGTTGGGCAAAATAAACCTCATCTTCTTCCTCCTCCTCTAACCCTAAAGGTAAATCATGCTCTAAGGTAGGTTTAGCAGGAGGGTATAAGACTAACTGTTTGGACATATGCCCATTCTTGATGGTCATATTCCCAGCTCTGCAACTAATGTAAGCATCAACTATGGCCAACCATGTCCTTCCAAGGATGAGAGGGTAACTAGTAAGCTTAGCCTTAGGCTGGAGAACTAGGAAATCTATAGGGTACTCCCAAGAGTCAATAGAGACCATCACATCCTCCAAAATTCCCTCAGGGGTGACTGTGGAACAGTCTGCAAGTTGCAGAACTTTTGTGGTCTTCCTCAATGACCCTTGGAGGTTGAGCTTCAGCATGGTGTCCTTGGTCATCACATTAATGGTAGCCCCAAGATCAATTAGAGTGTGTGGGACAATGGCGCCATTAATGTGCACATCTACTACAAGGCTTCCAGGGTCCAAATATTTTGAACATATTACTTGCCCCAACATTAAGTCAGACAAATGCCCAATGACATTAATGGTAGGGGCATCCCTTTTTTTCTTCCTGGATGCTTGAAGCACTTCTCCTTAATCAACTTATTGTAAATATGAACTTCTTTGATTGCCTGGAGAAGGGGGATCTTTACACATAGGAAGTTCAGTTTCTTCTGGGATAGGCTAGAGTGGTTGGGCTAATCTCTCAAGAAATGGTGGATTTACTTTAAGGTTGCTTTCCTCTCTTTCTTCCTCAACCTCCCCATGTGGAGAGGGAGGTTGGTTATCAGGGAGAATTCTCCTGGATTGCTACGGCATAAGCTAGGTATGATGTCTCTCCACTGTATGCTTGTTGAGCTTGCCTATTGTTTGGGTTTAGATTTGGTTGGGTAGGCATCTGGGGTTGCTTGGGTGGAGCAGAGTGCAAGAGTTGTGGTTGGGTAGGTGGTGGAGGCAATAGGGTTGGAACATTGTTGAATTGGGGCCTCCACCCCTGGTGTGGGGTATTCCACTGATGTTGTGGCTGAACATAAGGTTGAAATGAATGGCTGGCTGGGTGGGATTGATACTGAGATGCATAGGACCAA
The DNA here is from genome assembly GCA_000404065.3 of Pinus taeda. Taxonomy (NCBI): domain Eukaryota; kingdom Viridiplantae; phylum Streptophyta; class Pinopsida; order Pinales; family Pinaceae; genus Pinus; species Pinus taeda. The sequence continues at coordinate 127,932 of APFE031447072.1, read as the reverse complement.
GGAGGGGGTGTAGACCAAGAAGGGTGAACAAGGAGTCCCCAAGACGGTATAGTTGTGGTTTGGTTGGGGTTGTAATATGCATGGGATGACCCTCGCATATCTTGCTGGTATGGTCTAGGCCAAGGAGGTCTCCTTTGGTTGATGTAACAAAGTTGCTCAGTGACCCCTTCAACTCCTTAATATACAACTTTGAGTCCAGGTAAAGAAGGGCACTTGTTTGTGGAGTGGTTTTCTTCACAGACTGAGCAAATCTTAATATAGTTTAATGGAGATTCATTCCTAGGATGCCTCTTGGTGCATCTAAGACAAAAGATGGCCAAGGCTCTCTCTGCTTCCTCTTGCTTCCTTTTGATGTTCATGGTGTCCAATTGCAAGGCCAGGGTTTGTAGCATATCACTTTTGAAATCTTCCAGCATATTTCCAATTTCATCCTTGATGGATAAGTTAGAGGATGATGTACTAGCCATAGGTTGACTATCCCTACCCTTTTTCCTGGCTGCCCTATAATGGTTTCTAAATATAGTCTTAATATCCTCATAGGGTAATTGGTAGACATCTTCTCCTGCTATCATATGTAAGGTACCTAGAAGATCCTCCCTTACTCCTCTAAGCAGGACCAATTTTAGTGACTCAGGGTCAAGTGTGCACCTGGCCCTTTTGTAATTGAGCTGGAATCTTTCTTCATAGTCTTCTAAGGATTCATCCTAGCCTATGGTCATCCTAAAAATGTCTTCTTTAGTATCCTTTGACCTACAGTAATCCCTATATTTTTTGTTAAAGGTTTGTTGCATCTGAGCCCAAGTTGTGATGCTATCTCCAGGTAAACCCATGAACCAGCGCAATGTTACATCCTTGAGGGTAGATGGGAATAGTTTTAGCTTTTTCTCATCATCAGTATAGTCATAGGTTCGACATATAACAAAAAACTCAAATAGGAAGGTTTCAGGGTCCTCTTTGGTCAGGCCATGGAAATGAGGTAGAGTAGAGGGGCTTATATTTGTCATCTTAGTGTCCCCATTGGTTTCCTTGATGGGGAAGGCACCCTCGATTCTGTGTCCATTCCTCTGTCATTTCGGTTTTCAACCATTGGTTTAGTAGGAATGGCTTCTGTTAGCACTCAATAATTTCTCAAGGTTAAAGAAAGAAATCACTGAGGTAACCACAAACCTACTTTTGAAACTAGGATCTAGCCTTCCTAATGCTCAGAGAGGGCTCTCTCTTTAAGATCTAACTTTGTTTTAGTTAAAATGATTTTAGGCTAGTTATGTAAGCTTGATTTGTTTTTTATTTGAATTTGGGTGTTGGGATCACTTACTTAAATGAATAGATGAATGTCTATTTTTCCATTGGGCTATGGAGTCAATCAGGCTTTGAAAATAGAACAACAACAAACCATAAAGAAAATGTTACAGGGCAAGATAGCTAAGCAATATTAGATCTCAAAGGCTGGATGGTGAAATGATTTCCAATCAGGATCAAGGAGCAATTAATGATTCCTTAAACCAGACAATAAATAAAGTGAAAGAGGTCAATCGAAACTAGGGAGCAATGAACAATTCCCTACTCTGGATATCAGAAGCAAACATAGAAATGTATAACAGTAAAAGCAAAGTGTACTTAAACAATTTCTTAGTAACATCCCTGTTATAACATTCAAATTTAGAACACATATGAGTTTATGGAATACTTAGAAAAAGAACATAAACAAGATGAAATTTGCACTTCACTGAGATAGCTCAACAAATGAATCTTGTAAAGAAGTTTCTTTATAACTTGTCATGTCTGTCAACTGGAAATTGGTACAATAACCCTAAGGTAGTAGATCAGTCAGCTATAACAATATCCAGAAATCCCCCCTTAATACTTCAATTTATGAAGTATTTATACAAAAACTATTACAAAATATCCTAAATTGTTTTAGGATTTATTCTAGGAAAAGGAAATATCTTCATGCAAGAAGATAGAGACAACTATTGAACTGTTATTTGTTGTCCTCGTTATTTAGGTTCTGCTTGCTTTTAATCTTTGATATTTTGCCTTTTAATCTGCTTTGTTGTTTGGTCTTCACATTGGATGTTTTGTTTAGTTTGACCTTTTACTGTAAATCTTACTCAATCTTTCGTGCTTCTGTGTTTTTAGTAAAAATGATTTTTACTAAAAGACACATGTAGAATACAAAATGTTTCTTGGAGAGTAGTTTGTAAGAATCTTTTGTTGTGTTGATGAAAATTATTTCATCTCTGTTTTAACAATTACTGTGTAAATTGTTTCCTTTTGCTCTGATGCTATATTAAACTTGATTCTTCTTTGTACACAAAAATCCTGCTCAATGAAGCCTTTAAATAAATTTCCTGAGAATCTGGAGCAAACAGGTTTTGTGACTAGTATCAAAACTTGTTTGTCCAATCTCCCGACCTTCTAATCACCTGCAAAATGAAACAATCATTAATAAAGCATAGATTTGCGGGGAAGGTAATGAATGGCTATATTGAACTGAGATGTCTGTGGATAGAGTCCGGAGTGTTTTCAGAAGGTAATTGGGGGTCAAATTCGCTTGCAGATGCTCAGGGTGGTGCAGGAAGGCTTAGGCAACTTTCATTGTGAAAATAAGTGAAAAGAGTAAAAAATGGGTGTTTTTGGCCTTTTAACAGGTAACAATCAAATTTGGCCTGGAATTCGATAAATGAACAGTGAGTGGTTTCAGTTTTTGGAGGGGAGGCAGTTTCGGGGGCCATCGCACCGCTTTTGGTAGTCGGGCGGTATTTCCCCGAGAGCACGCAAGTTCACCTGGAGTTGCCATGTAGCCAAAAGGGGCCCGAGAAAAACCGCGAATCTCGCGTGCTCTCGGGTGGGTAAAGATCGAAGAGGGGATGAGCACGATATGGATGCTCGTCATCAGATCTGGGGGTGAGTGATCGGAGGGCTATCGCGTGATGAATATGATAGGGTGTTAACCTTGACGTGGGGTCGGGTATAGAAGAGTAGTTTGATATAATGGAGGTGGGGACATGATATATATTAATATAGTTTAATATATGTGGGTTTGTATTATATGGGTTTGGGATTAATATATATGCAAGAATTATTTTAATACGGGATACATGTATAAGGGGAATTAAATAATTAGAGTTAAATGTTAATATTAGTAAATGAGTGGGATTTAACATATTGCGATGGGTTAATAAAATGTGGGACTCATGAATAAATACACTAGGGATATAAGTTAAAAGGGTATCGGGGAGGGTTTTTTTTTAATGGGGGCCGATACACTATTCAAACTTAGGATAATGGGTTTTAGTGGGTTTACAAGGGAAAAATGAAATTAACAAGGGGGGATGATTTTTAAAGGGAAATGTCTAGGGAAAAGGGTTGAAATTAATGAAAAAAAGGTTAAAATGAGGGGAAAGGGTATTTTTTCAAGGGGAATGGGTTTCACACTAGGGAAAAGGGGTTTTGGGTTGGGAAATGAGTTTTGGCGGGTAATTTGCTAGGGAAATGTATGAAACCAAGGGGTAAGGGTTAAATTAGTAAGTATGTAGTGGGGGTGAAATGAAATGAGGGGAAGTTAATCAAATAAGCTTGTAAACATCCTTTTACTCTCATAACTGCTCCTGCACACTGAAACATATGGTTAAGCATGATAAGTGTGCTTATGCTTTAACAAACTTGTACTTCTGCAACCTTTCTTCTACCTACCCTTTACTTACCCTAGCATTTTTTCTTCACTTTATTGGGTGCATTTAAGCTAGCAGACCCTTTATTTCCTTTTTCTTTTGTAAAACAAACTATCTAATTCTAACCTTATATCTTCCAATGGCTTAGATTAAGTTGTTGAGCACATTTTATTTCTCTACCTAACTACTGATCTTCCAAGATTAAACAGTTTGGCTAGATCTTTATTCTCTAACTATAAACATGAAATTTAAAGCATGAACTAGTCAAGACTAAACTATTTTGACTATTATGGGTTGTGGCATTTATGATAAGCTTCACACAACCATTATTTTGCATAGTAAAGTAAAAAGTAGTGGCACTTGGACTTGCACACTTTCATGATATGTTTTTGTTTTGGGTTCATATTTTTTCACTTTTGTTATTCTTTTTGTCCTTTGATATTTCTTTTAGGACATACCCTCTTTACATTTTTTTTTATATTTTAAATATGAAAAAAACTTTTGCAGAAAGAAAATGTATGTAAAATATTACAAAATTTACATGGTCAATTCAAATTATGAAGCCTAATATTATAGAACCCTAACAGGTTATTCCTCTTCTTCTTCCTCTGTAGGCTCCTCAAATAGGTAAGGTTGCTCACCTAAAGGGTCTTCCAATACACCGTCATTGAAGAAGAAACAAGGTTGACTATTGGATGCAGTGGGGGTATTTGACAAGAATTTCCCTGAATTGTCCCTATTCCTACGAGGCACGAAAGGAAAAGCTTTTGGGTTGGTTTTTGTAAGATTTTCCTTAAAGCTAGAAAGTACTTGCAAAATGGAAAGGAAAGCAACTAATGACAAATTAAAGAAAGGAAGCTATTAGATTACTTTTGCATAAATAAACTAATGGAAGAAAATTGAAGACTAGAAATAGAAGAAAAGAAAGATAGAGACTAGAAAATAGAAGAAAGGAGTAATTACTTCTAATTAGACACCTCCTCGACAACGACACCAAAAAGTGATGAGCCTAGGTATTGCAAAAATAATGCTACAAATCCCAGGGCTACCAACTTTACTTATCAACCTGGGGTTGATACAAACTTGGAGGTGAAAATGTTATATGCACAAGTAAAAGTGATGATATTGCTTGTTGTCACTGCTCATCTGGCAAGAGACCCCAGGGGTTCCAATCCAGACTTCTATAGGGTCAGAAGAAGCTTGATTTTGATGGAAGAAGAGCAAATATATCCTAAGGGAGAGCTACTCTACAATAGTATTGAAGAAAACAACATGAAATGCTAAACCATACCATAACCTAACTAACCATCCAAACAACTATGCTAAGTAGAATTGCTAAATTAACACTAATCCTAAGGCTTTTATCTAAGTTGCAGAAGTAAAGAGCATCAAATTATCTGAAGGTGCAAGTAAAGAAACTAAGCTAAATCAGTTTTCAAGTGGAAAAAGTAGTCGAAAATTGAAATTAGTGAAAGGAGGATGTGAGGGAGCAACAGTGCATAACAACCATTGGATTAGTCGGGTGAAAGGCAAATGAACGGAGGAGATTGGATCACAGGAGGTTATGTAGATAGATGGGCGAACATGGTTAACTAACAGGATGAATGGTACAGATATTATTGCGAAGGATTTAGTGAATGGATGGACGAACAAGGGAACAAAGCAGATGAATGACAAAGATCATGTTGCGAGGGATTAGGTGAGTGGATGGACGAACGAGGTTAGCAAGAGATGAATGGCTGAGATCTAATCACACGGGTGAAGTCAAGAGATGGAAAAACAAGGCTAACATGAGTGATGAATGGCTAAGATCTTATCGCGCGGGTGAAGTCAAGAGATGGACGGTGGAGATAATATTGCAGGGAAAAGAAACGTGCGGAAATGAGGGAGCGGGTTTCTAAGGTGGTAAGTAGTTCTCGCGTGCCCTTTAGGCTGTAAGCAGTATTTGGAAATTTCACGCGATTAGCCTTACTGCGTGACACATAGCACGAGAAAACCACTTTTCTCGCATGCTCTCGGGCAGATAATGTTCGGGCACTAATCCGCGGGAGATTGCATGAAAATCGTTGGATCAGGCGGGGCTGCTCAATGCTCGAGATCAACCAAGCTAGTTGGCGATCAGGTGAAGCGACAATTGTCGGATTAGGCAAGGCAGATCGACATTGGGGGTTTAAAGCACCTAAAGTGATTGGGTGACACGATAACTGTCAGATCAGGCGAGGCAAATCGAAGGTGGGGACATAATGTTCATAAAGTAAGTGGTGGACTCCACGCGAGGCAACAATTGGAGAAAATAGTAAATCAGACGGTGATTGTGAAGGTTTGTTGGTGATCGGATGGTGAGGAAGGGATGCATGAGGAACGTGCTGGAGGCGGTTTCAAATGAAAATGATAGAGAAAAATAGTGTGGGTGAACAAATAATTGCATTAGACAACGAACTCCTAGCCCATGCAAGAACCAGAGACCTATGTTTTTGGGGCTGCTGAAGGGTCTCTTCTTCAAGCCATGGTCCAAGAGGGGAGAGATGAGGCCGAGACACCTGTGCACAACCTGATAGTGGTATTTTTCACCTAGCTAACCTGTAAACTGAAAGAAGGCACAAATGGAAGTAAACTACAACACAACCGATCTACTCTAAGCTACTGTAATGAAAATGCAGCTAGCTAAGCTAATGACCAGAAAAACCATAAATCCTACTTAAGCAACTGAATAGAATAAAAAATCTATTTAAACAAATAAATAGAACCAGGAAGCTATTTAAGCAAATGAACAATGAAAACCGGGAAACTATGCTAGCATACATGTACAGTAAAGAGGAGCTTTGGCTACTTGGGTCGGGCCCTAACCCAAGAGCTTCAGTGCTTAGAGTTAACTCAGAGCTGGCTTAAACAAAACTCATTCTTATTATAAAAACCATGGATTACAGAGCAAACTGTCACAAGTCTTTGCAACTCAGAAATAAAACAGAATTTTACAATAGAAGTTTGAATCCTATTGAGGTCCTAAACCTCTCTATTTATACATCTGAAGTCTCTAACGACTTCCTTCTCATTAGGGTGGCTTGGCCTCTAACTCAAGAAAAATTGTTTGTGTCATTTTCACTTGCTCAACTGTCTTTTAGTCTTCAAAGTGATGGTTGTGTCCACTCCGAGCTGATGGTGGAATATTCGAATAGAGGGGTAGTAAATGAGGAGGATTTACCTCCTATAGTTACTCTCCCTTGTCCCATTCAAGTCTTTACCAAGGTCTTTGCCATAGTTCCTTGCTTTTATCCTTTCTACCGACATTTTTCCTTGCTTTTATCCTTTATTCCTACATTACATGCACATTAGACCACAAATCCAAATATCCAACTCGAACTCATTTCATAAATAAAATATAATCAAAAGTATGCAATAAGTTGTGAGAATAGTTGGCTTGAATAAGTTAGGAGGTGAATTAAAGCCAATTAAGACCCATATAATTTCTCAATGATGAGACTCATCAAAAATTCAGTTGATTCACCAAACAATTCAAGAACAACTGGTAAAGAGCCAAGGCAAGTATAAGGCAAGGAATGATAAGCATCGTGTGGATCATCAGTTTTAAGTAGGTGATGAAGTTTGGATTTACATTAGCAAGGAAAGGCTTCAAGGTGAAGGTAAAAAGTTGAAACTAATTCGTTATGGTCCATTTAAAATTATGGAAAAGATTGGTAATAATGCTTTCAAGCTTGATTTTCCTTCATATATGCAAATATATTCCATTGTTAATGTTGAAACTTTGAGATTATATGAACCTCATTTGATTGAAGATCAAGGAGAGAATGTTCAAATTCCATTTATTGAAGACTTTTCTCTAGAATTCCTTGATGTGCTTCAGCAAGACACTATACTTGAAAAAAGGACAAGGACAATAAAAAAGGGAAGTATTGATTATCTTCGGGTGGGTCTCAAAGATACACATCCATCAAAGGCCAAATGGGTTGAAGTGGGGAAGGTGAGGGAACAATACCCTCATCTGATCAATAACTAAAAGTGATCCTTTTGGGGTTCAGAAGGATTCCAGTGGGGAGGAGTGATTAGGTGCTCAGAATTATGCTCAAAAATCAAAGTGTCAGAATCTTGTCAAACTCAGCTTTAGATTGAAGAGCTCGTCATTCTGAATCTAACAGTGTGAATGACACTCAAATTTGAGTTTGTATGCAGAATTTAGAGCAAGTTAAAGTTCAGGTTTGACTTGCCTACATGGCAGGATTAGGATGATGTGGCAAGGTCTTCAACGAATGAAGAGGTGCCAAGTGGCAGCCCTCCATTGGTCCTTGCATATTTCATATCGTAGTGGTAAGTGTCTCGGTGTTACAAATTGGCCCCCAGCAGGTTCAGGGTTGCGATGCGATGAGGCAATCACAATCGAGGAAGGGGAGAACATAACAAATTATCGGTCTCGACCCCAAAAAGGTTTGGATTCATGATGCGATGCGATTGTAGGAAAGAAGCGGCAATAGGAATTAGCCCAGATGCTGTTGAGTTCCAAATGCAATAGATCCGGACGTGATAATTTTTTTTTTATAATTTAAATATATTGGTGGGTCTACGAAATTGCAATCACGGTGTTATGTTGGGTAAAAAAAACCTTTCTCCCACCCAAACTCGCTGATTATGATGAGAGGGAGGTTTCAGATGCGGTAATTTGATGTGTTGTAGTTCATTATCTCGTCGAGTCCGCAATACCGCATCGCAACGTTTGTTGTGTTAAGAGCCTGCAACACTGCCAATTGCGATTGCGATAAGGACGACAGAATATAGCCTACTAAACGGTGAGTTTCACGCTACCTTAGTGGATTTTGGAGTGGAAAAAGGGTTTGTGGCTGGTTTTAGAGCAATTTATGGAACAATTAGTGGAGGAATTGAGAGAAGTCATAACTTCTTAATTTATTATCCAAATTGGATGCAAAAATAGGTTGGATAGCCATTTTTTAGTATTCTAAACTCATTGAGATAGACTTCAAAGGCATCTGAGCATTATAAACACACTTTTAATGTAATTTGAGCATAATAGAGAGGCCCAATCCATTGGAAGTTGGACCAAGGAGACGTAGCCTAGGAGGGGTGAACTCCTTTATCATGTGCTTGTTGTGTGTTGTATTTTGATGTTATATTGTTGTTGTTCAGCATATGTTTTTATGTTAAATTGTTCATAACATTTACATAAGAAAATCTCATGAAAATCTGTTAATTAAGAAAAAAATTGAATCCTTAAGCACTTGAAAAGCAAATGATAAGCATCTTGGGTTTAATTCTGAATGGGGAATTAGCACAACATTAATAATCTATTCTATTTCAGATCAACTATTAAGGGTTAGTGTCCCATAATGGCCGTGATCCTGACATCTTTAATCAACATGTCACTACACATTCAGATACCTTCAAGCTGCTACTATTGACCTTACAGCTAAGTGCATCCACTCAAACTGGACAATTCCATGCTTTCTTACATCATGGCACACAATTCTCCATGAGTTTCATCATAAGGATGCAATAATTTAAATCATATCTCATTAACAGGTTATTCATGATGTAAACCTTGAAATTTTATTTTGCTTCCTATCATAAGAAGTCAAATTAGCTCATAAAGCAACTATCATAAATCAGAATATTAATTCACTCTCATAATTTGGAAATTCATAAAAATTAATGAAATATTGGTACTTACCTTTGGATTTCTCTTTACTTTATACATATTGGGTCGGTTTCCAAACCCGGTAAGCACCCAATGGACTTCTTTCCTCTTATACACACACTGGATCAGTTGCCAACCCGATAAGCATCCAAGGCCTTCTCTTCTCTTCTCTTCAACTTCCTATACACTAGATCGGTTGTCCCACTCTAGAAAGCACTCGTGGTGGATATATGTGTGTGTGTGTGTGTGTGTGTGTGTGTGTGTGTGTGTGTGTGTATGTATATATATATGTATATGTATGTATATGTATATATATGTATGTATGTGTGTGTGTGCGTATATATATGTGTGTGTGTGTGTGTGTACATAGACACACACATTTCCTATCCCGCGAATATGGGCACTACCAATCCTGATAGTCTTTTGTTGATAGGAATATAGTTGTATCCCTCCCACACACACACACACACACACACACTCATTTCCTACCCCGCGAATATGGGCACTACCAATCCCAACAATATTTTGTTAATAGGAATATAGTTGTATCCCATACTTTCATAGGCCCAGGTAGCCCCCAATCTCGAGTGGCCTACCTATCCTAAAACCGACCTAGACAGTCCCATACCTTTCTTTCTGGTCACACGGGCCCAAACAATCCCATACCTACCTATCTGAACAAATTACACATGGCACATTATAACATTTACACATCAGTATTGAAATTATAGAGACTACACCATCTCTATCCATAAACACCAAGCAACATCGCCTCTAGTGTCTTTCCCACGCTTTATTACGTGCATCCACAACCCAAATCTTGACTCTGTGGTTTCTTCAATGATTCATGTTTGTCCCAACATGTTGTAGATCACATTATTTTTGCTTCCTCGAATTCCATCTTTTTGCCTTCTGCATCTTATTATTTACTTCAACACCTTTAGCTATTATTTTATCTCAACTTGTTTGGGCAGTCAATTTGCAGTCGTCTATGTTTTCGCATTCACACTTGCTATTATATTTAGGAGCAACACTCCAAGGTATTCCAGTGATGGCCTTTTCTAGCTCATCTACCCACTTATAGCCTTTTTCGTCATTTACTTACACTCTTTATTTATGTGTAGGTACTCCTCGACTCTTTTACCAGAGCTTTGTGGCTTCCCTGCCACACCCAAAAAATTTGTCCTAAGACTTGAAGCATGAAACTTGTAAGGCAATTCAAAAAGGAAAGAACGAAATTCACCACAACAATTGTCATAGTTCCAAACAGATCATTATGGCCATGCGTAGGTCAGTAATAAACTCAAATAAAAACTTTGTTTTCATACCATTCACACGACATTTTTATTACAAGTATTTTATCAGCTACGGAAAACACTTTAAGAGTGGTTTATTAACCCAACAACAAGCACCTCATGACAACTCCACACAAATCTTTTCATTACAAGTGGTTTATCAAATGAGGCAAGCACTCTAATAGTGGTTTATCAACCCAAGAAAAAGCACCTTGGGTGGTTTATCAACTTCCCTAGCAAGCACCACATGGCAACTCCACACAATATTTTTATCACAGGTGGTTTATCAGCTGCAACAAGCACTCTAAGATTGATTTATTAGCCTAACGACTAACACCTAGGGTGGTTTATCAACTAGTCAATCACAACAAAATTTTCGTAGTAATGGGTGGATTATTAATTGTTTCAAGCATTCTGTGAGTGGTTTATTAACCTATGGCAAGCACCATGGGTGGTTTATCATACCTCTTTTAGCAATCACCCTTCTACATGTGGTTTCTCAGCCCTAGCTATCCCCCTATGGCAATTCCATACAATATTTTTATCACACATGGTTTATTGGTTGTGGCTAGCACTTTGAGAGAGGTTTATCAACCCACAACAAGCATCTCGGGTGATTTATCAGCCTCCTCGGCAAGCACCCCATTGAAAATCCACACAATCCTTTTCATTACAAGTAGTTTATTAGTTTCAGCAAGCACTCTAAGAGTGATTTATCAATTGACAACAAGCACCTTGGGTGGTTTATCGGCCTCCCTGGAAAGAAACCTGTTCACACATCTCAAATTCATGTTAGTCACAAGTTCCAAGGATAAATAAAATCAAGTCAACATGTCTATAATTTTTTGAAATCAACCTTCTACCAAGACTAGCAACATCAAATTAAAAATCATTCTGTTACCAAGACTAGCAGCCATGACATAGTCTAAAAAATCAACTCATAGTTATCAGTTATAGTGCCACAACTAGCACCCACTTGCACAAGTGATCCATAGATATATAATCAACAATTATGGTGTTATAAATAGCACCCACTTTCACAAATAAGCAATCGTCAAACCCAACACTTTCAAATAGGGTCATAGGTCGTTTATCTCCATGGTCCAACATAAGAAAGTATTGGGCATGGATGCCCTATCCCATATTGAGATAACAACCATTACAGACTTCAACTAGCCATTCCCATATGCCACACACCATTTCTTTAACCAAGAAGTTATTATCCATTAATGACAAACATCCATAAAGGAAACCATAACCAAAACTAGCATATAGAAATGGTTAATCCTCCTTCGAGGCTCCTACCACATAACATTTAGATGATGAGATTATCACATCCCAATTAGTACACACACATATACATTCAATTAGAAGCAATTCATGCTATGTAGTATAATTAATACATGGATTCCCCTAAAATCCCTTATATTGCATAAACAATTTCATACACACTTGCTCTAAGCATGTAAGACTACACCACTTAACTAATAGTGTTGGTGCACTACAATCAAGTGTGTTCGGATATATTGGTAATGCATCCCACAAGGAAACATGTTAGATGCATTATTGAAGTCATCATGCAATTCCATAACTAGTGTCAAAAGTACCACACAATCATATTCACATTTACTTATTACACTTAGAGTTAGAGCTTCAATCATCTCCAAATATCCAAGGATTGGACTTAGTACTCTATAAATTTTGTAATAGGGCACCCATTTTATTCCCAAGGTCTAGAGTTGAATCTTTGATCTTCACTTCATCTTTGATAGAGCCCATCTAGTCCAAGTGTTGAATCTTGAAGCTCTGATATCACTCTGTAACACACCCCTACTATCCCTAGTCCCTACCAAGGGTAGAAGGAGGCAAATACTCACTTGAATTGACCTCCAAGGTTCCAATTATGGAAATTGGGTCTAATTTTTTCAACCTTTTCAAAGTATTCAAAACTTAAAATGAACAACATCGTTGCAATCGTCCGTTGAGACCTTTCTAATGGTATAAATTTTGCTTTAATCCAATTCCTGGATCAAAAGATATAGTCGATTAAAGACTCGATCAATATCTACATGCCATATCATCAATATTGGCTAAATGGCTCCCATGTGGTCTCCATATGGTGCCTATGTGACCCTCCAAGTCATCATATTATCCGCTGTGAACTCATTCATGTCCTTTCCATACTCATGGGACGTACGCATATACATATATATTATAAGGGTGAACCCTCTTCCAGACATGAATGTCATGCGAGACCCCTATTCCACCTCATCATGGAAATAAAATCCCGAGAATATCCTTTAGAGTCCCCCATTAGAACTATCAAGGAAGAATCATCCAAGGTTACGTGGAAGTTCCACCTGGTTGTGCTACCACATCAACCTAGTAGGAGCACTCTATCATTCACATGGGTAAAAAATGAACGAGCCCATAATGCCACATCGTCCTGGGAATAGAATCTTGAAAGTTTCCCTTCAAACCCCTGTAAATACTCTGGGATGCCTTCAAGTTCAATTGTCGGGGTTACTTGGAGTGCATACACATAATCTTTTCCCCATTGGTTACATACAACACTTTACTACGCTCAATCATATTGTATGGGTCCCACTCCTTTCACTTCATCCAGGGATAAAATATTGTTGGGATTGCACCAAGTTCCATAGGAATTTTCTAGGGTGGACACGTCGGGGTGATGTCATGGTCGCAAATTGACGGGTTCATCTGACAATGAGGAGCATGCCTACCAATCAATGGTGAATATTCAATGGTGGTTTCCCTGCCAACAGACCCCACTATACCATATCTTCCTCGCAGATAACTTTTGGCGAGATCCGCACCTGCGCCCACTTGAAACCTATGGTAATTCCTCTAAGCTATGTGGATGGTGTTGATGCTTTCGTGCATCCAATGGCTTAGATCTCCTCTCCTCCACACTTGGTTGTGGCTCTTAGTCCTATGGGAATACAAGGTTCAAGGCTTATTTCCTTCGAAACCTAGGATTTTCAACTCCCACACATTTAACAAAATCAAATCTTTTATAAGTATCTATGATCGAACCTTTGCTTGAGGCCTCCATAGACACAACACATGCTAACTTTTTGGTGGCCCGATTAGCTATCCCTCTTGAACTTTCAAGGAGAGTCAACCCATCTATTATTCTTGCATGTAAGGGTCTACAAAGGTGCATAAGCACATATATGTATATATGTCATGTGTTGTCCCTTCTGATATTTTTGCACAACCTTTTCCTATATCGTCCTGTGGCTTGAAAATTACACACACACACATACACACACACACACATATATAAACAGGGCTACCCTCATGAGCTTGCAAGTTATCAAATAAGGCATGATGGCCAAATTGTTTATTGCATATCAATCATGACATAGACCTATCCATTCATTTACACTTCAGCCCACCTGCTTCCACTTTAAATCTTTGGGGTAATTCCTCTAAGTTACGTGGATGGTTTCGATGCTTTTGTGCATCCAGTGGCTTAGCTATCCTCTCCTCCACACTTGGTCGTGGCTCTTGGCCCTATGGGCATACGAGGTTCAAGGATTATTTCCTTTGAAGACTAGTGTTTTCAACTCCCACACATTTAACGAAATCGAAGTTTTATAAGTATTTATGACTAAGCCTTTGCTCGAGGTCTCCATAGCCACAATACATGCTAACTTGTTGGTGACTTGACTAGCTATCCCTCATGAGAATTTAGGGAGACTCAACCCAACTCTTATTCTTGCATGTAAGGGTCTACAAAGGTGTGTAATAACACACACACACACACACACACACACACAGATATATATATATGCCCTGTTGTTGGGCCTCAAAATAGCCCTTATTTTCACTCCATTATTCACCAAGATCTTCACATTCTACCTTCATGTCACCTCCATTCCACCTCCACATCATTACATTTACCTCATTATTGGGTCATAACTATGCTTTTCCAAAGTTTATTAATTCTTAACATTTTAAAGTGGATTTATGGCTAAACTTTAGAAAATAATATGCTTATACTTATACCTAACAATTAGAATGAGTTTGTTGACATGTGTAGGTACAAAGGAAGCTTCCAAGACACCTTTATGTGGCCTTGAAGGATCAAATTCGAATTTGATAAGATAAGCCTCATGGAAAAGATCATGATCTCATGGAGAAAATCATGAACCTCATGGAGGAGATCATGGAGGATAGGGTTATGTGTCTAGATGGTTGAGAGATGTATGGAACTAAAGAGAAATTAATGGATCATCATTATGAGTTTGTTATCTCATCCCATTGTATAAATAGAAGTACCTCCTCCATTCCAAAGGGAGGACTCTTGGAGCATGTATCCAACTTATGATGGAATAGAATAAAGTTTCATTTCACATAAATTTTCTTTCTATAGTTTTAGATATAAATTGTGTTAATGTAGTATATGGAATAGCTTGTCACTTTGTTCTTGGGAGAATTGAGCTCACTCTAGAAGGATCAAAGGAACATGTTATTTCATATTAGATCTTATTTCATTTAATTGCTTAGATGTTTGAGGATTTGTTTATGATTGATGAATGAGTTTTAAATTAGAATCTTATCAGCGTATGAGAGGACAACCAAGGGTCTAAGTTAGGCTCTCTCTCTGTATTTGATTTGTATGATAATTGAAATTCATTCTTTTTATTTTATGTTTCAAGTCATTTCATTTCTTATGCTTATGAATGAATCTTAGTTTAGTTTGGATTAGTATATGAGGGGACAATCAAGAGACTAAGTTAGTCTTTATCTCTCTTTGAATATGAACAACAATTAAAGTTCATTCTCTTGTCTTCATTTCAAGTTTCTCTATGATACTGTAGGGAAGGACAACCAGGACCTCCTAAGTTAGGAGCCTCTTCCCTTGCATATTATATTGAATTGTAAATAATTTAGCTAGACATAGAGTTAGTTGCCTACTCCTGCATATATATTGCTGGCACCATCACAAGCTTACGAGTTTCCCTGGTTGATAATTTAATGAAGCAATTTAAGAAAATAAATTGCCCAACAAATAGGTAAAAAAGCAGCCATATTTGAAGATGAAGATGAATATGAAGCATTAGAAGAGGTGGAAGATGATGTAGTAGAGGATGAGGTGGAAGATGGTGAAGCTGTAGGTGAAGATGGAGGTGTAGAAGCAGTAGGAGGAGGAGAATAAGGTGGAGGATCTTTAACAGTTTTAAAAGGTGTTTTGATAACTAGCTTCTGGACCTCTATTTCAACTTCTTTATTTTCAAACAAAGAATTTGAATATACAGAAAAAGTTTCCTTAGGTTGGGCAGAAGTAGACAGAAATATATAATGAATGGGGGAGATAAAATCAATAGGTTTTAACTCTAGTAAATGTGCATCCAATTCTTCTTCTGACTTGGGTGAATCTGAAAATATTTTACAGATTTTATATGATTCCAAAGAATGGACTAAAAGAGCTGACTACAGATCAACTCATTTGGATAGTAGTTCTAAAACCCTAGATGTTAAATCAGCCAAGTCTAATGGGGATGGAACATTAATAAAGGGATCATAAGCTAAAATATCTTCAGGCTATAGTGGTACATAAGAAGAAGTAGAAGCTTCAAGTCTCCTCCTAAAAGGGGCTTCTCTTACCAGACTCTCTAGATCAGATAATGGAGAAACAATTTGAGAGTCAGAATGAGATCTAGTATGTTTTGAAGGAGCCATCTTGGGCTTGTGGAGTTGCCAAGTGAAAGGTTTTAACCTACAATTCCTTTATTCACCTTAAAGGAAAAGTATTTATCGTTGTCCCAGGGAAAAATACTTCAATTTTCATTCCCCAGCAACAACACCAATCTAATGTTGTCCTCTGAGATGATTCTAGGTTAATTAATCATGCCAAAGCATCTAAAATATTTTGTTTGTTTTAAGTTTTTTGGATGACCAATGTTATGACAATTTGAAAATAGGTGCTTAAACCTTAATAATTGCCAAATAAAATGAAAGGGATGTTTATTTGTCTTTAAATAGTTAATTGATTTTAATTGAATGAATAACAGAGTTTTAAAGGATTACAACTTACTAAATATTCAAACTAAATATTTAATTAATTATAAGAAAGAATGCAGGTAATCAATGTTAACCTGCTCAAAAAAATGTATTTAATCTAATGCAAATGTGTGTAACAATTTATAGATATAGAGGAGTTTATAATAACAGGAAATTTTATAAACTAATCTCTAATTATTGTTTATAACTTCACAGGGGACTTAAGATGGATTGATATTCAATTTGATCTTACCAAAATTTACGCATAAAGACTTAAATACATGAAGGAAAACATAATGAAATGAACACATAAGAAAAACTCACAAGGAGACAAACTATTTGAGGAAAATCTAGAATCCTTTCATTAATTTGAAGAAAATCTCTAGTTCAGTTACAATTCTACTTTGAAAGCTCATCCAAGGGTTCAACCCTTATTAACTCAAAGGAAGAGTTATTTATATAAAATAAAATATCTTCTAGAGATATTCTTTAACAAAAACAAAAAATAGTACAAAAATATAGGAATTCGAAAACTATTGAGTTGATGGCACTATATTCAAGGAATTTATTGATGATATGGTCCCCAAAAAGTGATGTCTTGTTGTCTGTCAGTTGGTGATGAAAATTACTCGATGATTTCACACAAGTAATCCCATCTATCTTCACTTGGTATAGAAACATTAATCAATTTTTTGTAGACTTCATCGACCTAGGTATACTTTTCAAAAGTAGGCTTATGAAAAAAGATATGTTTGATTTTAAGCTTTATTATTAAATCAAAGTTTAAAGCCTCTAAGAATTCCTCCCATGTAAGGTGACCATTAATACCTCCAAATTTAGATTTATCAGTTGAAATTGTATAAAACGTTTGACAATATTCCTCCAGACTGATTAACCTATTATTTGGTGCCACTAAGCCTGGAAGTCCTCTTTGGTTGAGTAAGTTGAACTTGAAATGAAACCTTTGGACAAAAATTTTCAAGGTTTGGCATTTTGTCTCCAACTGAGTCATAAGATTGTTTTTCTGCAAAACCTTTTTAATCTCTAGAATAGTTTCTGTCCTATCAACAATTTGAATCTCTTCCAATTTGGCGCTGATTTTTGAATTGATCACTTTAATCATGTCTGTAGCTTCACTTGGTTTTTCCTTAAGGAGTTCTTTGACTTATTCAATAGATGTCTGGCATCTATTAATGAGCTCTTCCAGTTCAAAAATAATATCTATAGAGGGCCAAACTTTAGGTATCGCTTGACTTATATCTTCCCAAATATTTTCCTTGGCTTGGGCCAAGGTCTGAGCCATTAATGACTCATTCTCCAACGCTTGAATTATGTTAGTCAATATTTGGGACCTTTACATCTCTTCAACATAAAGAGTATCATTTTTAATATTTTGTGTCTCCAAATTTTTAAATTTCTTGTGAAGCCTTTCATTTTCCTATCTCTAGAGAGACAACTCCTGTATGAATTTGTTTAAATCACATGTTGTTGATGCAGGCTCTATTGTTGCTAATGTTGATTCCCCTACTGTACCTTCCACTATAATGAGTATAGCTATAATTCGAGCTATGGCTACTTGAGCAGATTCTTCCTTTTCTTTAAATATTTTTTCTATTTTCTCTTCCATTGTCTTTATTTGTACATTTTTCTCAATGATTAATTTGAGCATTTCTTATTTGTTTTTCTCACTTTCTACTATCTCCTTTTTGAGGATCCTATGTAGAAGTTAGTTTAAGATGCTTCCTTAATGCTGAAATATCTACATTCTTCTTTCTGATAATGTCCTCTGCAACTTTAACATCAGTGGGATCATACCCAATTTGATCACTAAGTCTTCTAATGATTTTACCCTTTTATCCTTTGCCAAAGAGGATATATTTTCTATCTTTAATTGTGACTGCACATTTGAAAGATTTGTTGTTAATTTTGATAATTCCATAGTAGTGTTAGTCATGGTAGAGAAAAGCATCTCATGAGATTGTATATGCATGTCCATCTGGTCGATTGGGTATTTTTGGTTGGAATTAAAGGAAAATATGGTCTTCTTGTAGTTTGAAGAAGCATTTGGAAAAGATACCCGAGGTTGTAGAAATGTCGTTTTCATCCTGCCTTTTTCATTGTCAAAGACTATAAATAACTTGTGTTGAGAAGTTAGTGTTTGTTTCCAAAATTGAGCATAGACATTTGTCTTCAGAGATTCATTCTTCTATTTCATTTCAAGGAAATTGGTGAAGATATTTGGCTCCTATTGTTCACTTACTCCTACAGACAGGGTGATCTCCAACAAATTATGTGGAACTAAAGAGGAGTATGGATTGGTAATTACATTTTCTTCTATCCTTGTAGAAACGTGTGAATCATCCAAATTGATGATTATAGGCTCTTTCTAACATTGAATAGTAGTACATTTGGAGTCAGTCTTTGATTTCTTCTAATAAATAATGAATTCCTTTGCACCATTTGCTTAAGATGAGGATTATTCTCTTGGACTCTTTTCCTACTTTCTTTGAAGTGGGAGTCTGGAGGGTAGAAGGAGGTAAAGTCTGTTCTTCTACTTCCTGAAGTGTGTTTTCCTCTCACTATTCCTGATTTCTGTACTTTTCAATCTCTGGTCTTGGAGTATGATTGTAAGGTGTGGTTTTGAGTTCCAACCTTAAGTTGTAGATTATACTAAATGGTTCATAAGACCAAATGAAACTTGGTTGAAATCCCATCTGTCTAAGGATTGAGTCTACTTCAATGCCTATTGATTTGGTATTGCAAATAAATGATCCTACTTGGTACTTAATTTTTAAACTTATATTTCTTCTTCCTTGAAGTAAAATGTAGCTCATCCATATTGATAATTTTCTTTATATAATCCAGAGAGAAAAGACTCATTAGAACATATCTAGGAAATTTGTATGGAGCTAGTTCACAAGCATACACCCTAATTTCTGTTTAATTATGGTAAATATACCAGTCTCCTATCTTAGTGATGAGACTCATCATTGGGTAATTATATTGGCCTTAATTCACCTCCTAGCTTAGTCAAACCAACTTTTCTCACAACTTATTACATGTTTTTGATTATATTTTGTTTATGAGATGAGTTAGAGTTGGATATTATGCCTAGTGGACTAATATAGATTGAATGTAGGATTGAACAACAAAATCAAGGAATTTTGGAAAATACTAAGGTTAAAACTAGAATGGGCCAAGGGAGAGGGATTGTAGGAGGTAAATCCTCCTCATTTACTTCTCCCCCATTCGAATATTCCTCCATCCATCACACTAGGTCAGAGTGCAAGCAGCCATGCCATGAGGATTAGAAGGAAGCCAAGCAAGTGAGAGACTGATCCAGGTCTAGGTGTGATGAAGGACCCTTCCTATACCTTTTACTTTCATGATGTGTTAAGTTGGATTTTAAAAGAACATTAATGAATACATCTGCATGCAGAAAAGAAGAGGAACATAAAAATCATCAGTACATGAAAACATAAGCGTTGATAATGGAATTCGTCCAGGAGGGACTACGTCTCAGGGCAGCAGTGTCAAGATGGTGTAGGCCACTGCATTAAGTGCTATCAATAGAGGTGATGTACACAAGTGATGATTTCATGATCGTACAAGGAAAAATCCCCTCACGCAGGAGTGGCTCTAGGAGATATTCCACTACTGGAATTCTCAATAAGAAGACTCCTATCGACATGACACAAAAGCATGCATGATGAGTATCCTGCCAACATGGCACAAAAGGGATCTCAATGCAAAACATGCATGACGACAACAAGAGTATCCCAACAACATGTAAAAAGGGATCTCAAAACATAACATGATGAGTTATGAGAACAAGTACATCACATAGAAGATTCCCCATCAAATCAATCAAGGAATCATGACAACATGTAACAAAACAAGATCCTGCATCAACATCAATCAAAGATCCATGCAACATAATGCATAAAAAAGAAGTACATGAAAACATCATTTACCTCAAAACAAGGGGCCATCCAAAGCTTGATGTTCATATCCTTAGCAAAAACAATCCACAGTGAATAATGTTGTTCACATTATTGATGCATAGGCAGGGCCCATTACCAATCTAGACTTTGACTATTTGCATGTTTTCGTTGACCATTTTAGCAAGATGTGTATTCTAATGCCTTTTAAAATGTAGATTACTATAGAGTAGACTGCTTATCTTTTCTTTCAGCATGTTTGGGTCTATTTTGGATTGCCCACATCGATTGTGTCAGATCGGGACTCTCGCTTTCTCGGAGAGTTTTTGACCAAGTTGTGGAAGATGATGGACACCAAGTTGAAAAGAAGCATGACATTTCATCCACAGACTGACGGACAGACAGAGGTTGTCAACTGCACCGTGGTACACTTGTTACGAGGATATTGTGGGAAACATCCCAAGTTGTGGGATGAGCATATCCAGTATGTACAACATTCCTACAACCAAGCAGTGCACTCATCTATGCAGCGTTCACCATTTGAGACATGTTTTGGTTACCTACCAAAGGACCCTTTTGATATGGTCTTTGGAAGGGAATATGACTCTAGTGGACGTAATGATAGGGACAAAGCTCAACAGTTCATTCAGTGAATCCAGTTGATTCACCCAGCAGTACAAGATCAGTTGGAGAAAAGTCAAGCCTATTAAAGGGCTCAACATGAAAAACATGGAGTAAACCATTAATTCCAAGTGGGTGACAAAGTGTGGTTCCACATCAACAAGGACAGGATGAAGGGAGAAGGGAAGAAGTTGCGACCAATCCACTATGGTCCATTCACCATTTTGGAGAAGATTGGAAACAATCCCTTTTGTTTTGATTTGTCGATATATATGCAAATGTACTCCGTAGTGAATGTGGAGAACTTAAAGTTGTATGAACCACCATTGATCATGGACACCAATGAGGTGGGAACAGTTCCTACAATTGATGATTTTGCACTAGAGTATCTCGATGAGTTACCTGAAGACATGATCCTTGACAGAAGAACCAAGACTTCACAGTGAGGAGATGTGGAATACCTTCGAGTTGGTTTCAAGGGGATGCACCCCAACAAAGCAAAATGGCTATAGAAGGAAAGGGTGACAGAACAATTCCCTCACTTGCCAATTGACTAGTAAAAGCTTTTAGCAACCCAAAAGCTCCACAATGGGGAGGATTGCTCCAGGTGGATCTTCAGATACAATGGCATGGAAAAGGTCAAAATTCAAAGTGGTAGAAAAGCAAGCATCTTGACATTAGATCGAAGTGCTTGTCACCCTGATTCTAATGGTGCGAATGACACTCCAATCCAAGTCTTGATGATGAAGTTATCGCGAAAAGTGTTCGCATTTGTTCCTTTGAAAAAGGAGGCATTTCTCCTAAAAATGGACTTAAAGCCTTTAAAAGGAAAAATCACAATTGGATAAGCCAAAAGTCGGGCTTAAGGTAAGGGCAGAGGAACCCCTGATTGGCAATCTCTGACTAATCGAAATCAGAGGCAAGCGATTGACGATATCGGGATGGAGCGATCGGATTGGCGGATCAGGTTGGCAAAACCCAAGGTATAGGACTAAGACCCTTGGGTTGTAGTGATGTGATATACCAATGCGATACGCCAATATCGGTGATCAGCGATCGGCGATATTGGTGGGCGGCGATCGACGATCCCCACGACAGGGCCATTGAACAAGAGATATGTGATTGTGATATGGGGACCAAACTTGATTATGTTAAAAATCCCAATTTCATATATTTTGAAGTCCGGGTTTTCGGTTTTTTAGTGTATTTCGTTTATTAGAAAAAGGCCTATTTTTGGGTTTTGGTTGTGCTCGCCGATCCTTCCATTTAGAATTTGCTATTCTAAACAAACCAACCTCCAATATAAGTGCGCTTTGTAACAAAAGAGACATTATAAGAGCCCAATGATTGGAAAAAGTGTGGGGGAGAGGAATTTTGGTACACAGTTTGAGATAGCAGTTTGCAGGAGGGCTGATTGATCATTTTGTCTGAATTGGGAAACTTTTATATGGTTTCTACCCTTCTCGATGCCACAAACACAGTGGTGCTATCCATTTCTTCATCTAAGTTCTCCTCTTCTCAGCCATTTTTCAGAATGGAGCTATAATACTCCTTTTATGTAACTGATGATTGTATTCTCTTCTTTTCATGCCATTTAATGAATGATGGCCTCCCCATTGACCAAGCAGGGCCCAGAGACGTAGTCCAAGTTGGACGAACTCTGTTATCAAGTCTCGTTGTCTTATTTTCATGACTTTATGTGTTCTTCTTCCTTCTTATGTGCACATTAATTCTTGTGTTAAGCTGTAATTTTCGCGTGTGATTCTTTTCATACATCTATAAGAAAAATATCCTGGATTAGAGACAAAGAGCTAGTTTAACTCGAGTTTAGGAGTCGAGCCTCCACGATTTTAAGGAATTCAATGGGGACTTCAGTTGTATAAGTAGAGAGGCCTAGATCCTCATTAGGATTTGATTTTTTGTTGTAAAACTCTAAGCTATTTTCGAGCTCCAAACTTGTGAAAGTTTTATTGATGTAATTTTATGTTTTGGTAATAAGAATGAGTTTTGTTTTGAGCCAACATTGAGTTAACTCAGAGGGCTAAAGATCTTGGGTTAGGGCCCAACCATAGCAGCCAAGGATCCTCTTTCTTGTATATGTATGTTTATATTAGTCTCATAGTTTCATTGCTAATTTTCTTTTAGATGTGTTCTCATTGCAAGTAGTGTAGATCAGATTGGTTGTTTAGTAGTTTGTTTCCATTTGTGCCTTACTTCAGTAGAAGGTTAGCAAGGATAAAAGGAGTACCACAAATTTTTCAGTAGGTATCTTGGCCTCATTTCCTTCCTTTGGGATCATGATTTGAGGAAGAGACCCTTATGCAACCCCAAAAACACAGATTTATATTTCTTGCATAAGCTTTAGAGGTTACTGCATTTAAGTTAGCATTTGATCAGTTTTGCAAAGTAGGATTTCATTACCATCTCTTCTATATTCACTCTTGTAGAAGATCTCATCCATGCTTTCATTCCTTTCAGCAACTTCCCTCATGCATAATGTAGGCAGTTAGTTCATTAATTCTGCTTTTCTAGCTTATGAGAATGCTTCTTGTTTGCATATAATTGTAGGAATTATAGATCTTTTATGAAGACCAGGTGCTTCAAGAGGAGACAAGGACTTCATATCCAGCAACCACCTTCCAATCCATCCACCATAGTCATTCCTTGTTTTCACCATCACCTTCACTAGTTTTCATCATTTTTCATAGAAATTATTCCAAGCACATTGAGTGAATCCAACCATCCTCTATATTTTTTGTTGATTTCTCATTGATCCTAGAACTTTCCTCACTTCATTCAACCAATCTACCACCTTCCCTAAGCCTTCCATCACCTCCAACACCTTCCATTTTTCTCTCGGCTCTATCCTATAGGTTTATAGGAAATCCTATCGGTTTCTAGTACATCCTGTAGGTTTTCCTGAAATGGCCTGTTTTGAGGCTAAATTGAGGGAAAAACTCTAGGAAGTCACCAAAATCCTTCCAAGTGTCTCCCACACTATCAAACAACTCCTAACCCTTACATCCATCCTCCAACATCCTTAATTCACCTTCCACATCAACCAAAGAAATTAGTTTGCATACTTGATTTTTCATGAAAAGGCAAAAAGACAAAAATAGATTTATTTCAATCCCTTTACTTGCACATTAGTGATGTTTGATGCTTCTTAATTCCATGCTTGGATAGTAGCATTTGGTTCATGATAATTTAGCATTA
Source organism: Pinus taeda (assembly GCA_000404065.3). Taxonomy (NCBI): domain Eukaryota; kingdom Viridiplantae; phylum Streptophyta; class Pinopsida; order Pinales; family Pinaceae; genus Pinus; species Pinus taeda. The sequence continues at coordinate 103,490 of APFE031447072.1, read as the reverse complement.
TTGCAAAGCATAGTTTCTTGGCAGTTAATTAGGAAGTGGTGTGATTTAGCATTGGATTTCGGTCTTTTCCATTATTGCAGTAGAGTATCTCTCCCTTAGAGAAGATTTCCCTTTCTTCCATCAAGAAACCAAGCTTCTTCTGACTCCATAGAAGTCTGGCTTGAAAACCCCAGTGGTCTCTTGCCAGCTGAACTGTGACAAAAGGCAGAACCATCATTGTTACTTGTGTATACAACACTATCACCTCCAAGTTTGTATGAACCCCGGGTTGATAAAGTAAAGCTGGTAGCCCAAGAGTTGTAGCATTCTTGCTACAATACTGGTGCTTATCACTTTTTTGCACCATTTCTAAGGAGGTGTCTGAGTAATATTTGAATATTGCTTCTTTCTTCTATTTCTTGTCTCTAATATTCTTCCATTAGTTTATTTATGCAAAAGTAATTTAGTTGCTTCCTTTCTCATTTTTCATTTTTTTCTTTCCTTTCCATTTTTGCAAACAAGATTTCAATTCAACAAGTATTTTTTTCACTCAGTCAATAGTTTTCATTTAATCAACAATTTTAATTCTGCAAAGTACTTTCCATGTTTAGAGTAAACACAAAACCAACCCAAAAACATTTCCTTTAATGCCTCGTAGGAATAGCGATAACTTAGGGAAATTTTTGCCAAATACCCCCACTGCATCAAATAGCCAACCTTCCCTCTTCTTCGGTGGTTGTGAACTGGAGGAACCCTTAGATGAGAAATCTGACATATTTGAAGAACCTAGAGGGGAAGAAGAAGAAGAATAACCCATTCCTACTAAACCAATGGTTGACAATAGAAATGACAGAGGGAATAGAGAGAGTGTTGAGGGTGCCTTCCCCATTAGGGAAACTAATGGGGACACTAAGATGAAAAATATAAGCCCCTTTTCCCTACCGCATTTCCATGGATTGACCAAAGAAGACCCAAACACTTTCCTATTTGAGTTTCTTGTTATATGTCGAACCTATGACTATACAGATGATGAACAAAAGTTAAAATTGTTTCTGTCTACCCTCAAGGATGCAACATTGCACTAGTTCATGGGTTTACTTGGGGATAGCATCACAACTTGGGCTCAGATGCAACAAGCCTTTAAAAACAGGTATCGAGACTATTTCTGGTTAAACGATACTAAAGAGGAAAGCTTTTGGATGACCATAGGCAATGATGAGTCCCTAAAAGATTACGAAGAAAGATTCCAGATTAGTTACAAAAGGGCCAGGTGCACACTTGACCTTGAGTCACTAAAGGTGGTCCTGCTTAGGGGAGTAACGGAAGATCTTCTAGATACCCTACACTTGTTAGCAAGAGGAGATATCTACCAATTACCCTATGAGGATATGAAGACTGTCTTTAGAAACCATTCTAGGAAATCTAGGAAAAAAGATAGGGGTAGTCAACCTATGGTCAGTACATCTTCTTCCAACTCATCCATCAAGGGTGAAATTGGAAACATGTTAGAACATTTCAAAAGTGAGATGCTGCAAAACCTTGCCTTGCAAATGGACACTATACACATTAAGAGAAAGTAGGAGGAAGTAGAGAGAACCTTGGCAATTTTTTTCCTAGATGCACCAGGAGGCATCCTAGGAATGAATGTTCATTGAATTCTATTGAAAATTGCTCAATCTATGAAGAAATCCACTTCATATACAAGTGCCCTTCTTTTCTTGGACTCAAAGCTGTATATCAAGGAGCTGAAGGGGTCATTGAGTAGCTCTGCTATAGAAAACAAAGGAGACCTTATGGGCCTAGACCATACCAGCAGGGCATGCAAGGGTCATCCCATGCATATTACAACCCCAACCAAACCACAACCATATCTTCTTGGGGACCCCCCTATTCATCCTTCCTAGTCTACACACCCTCCTTGGTCCTTTGCATCTTAGTATCACTCCCAGCTAGCCAACAAGTCATTTCAATCATATGCTCCACCACAACCTTAGTGGAATGCATTGCCCCAGGGGTGGAGGCTCCAATACAACAATGCTCCAACTTTATTTCCTCCACCACCTGCCCAACCACAAGTGCTACACTCTGCTCCACCCAAGCAACCCTAGATGCCTACCCTGCCAAATCCAAACCCAAACAACAAACAAGCTCAACAAGTATACATTAGAGAGAAACCACATCCACCTTATGCTGTGGAAATCGAGGGGATTAACCTGAGATCTGGGAGACTTCTCCCAGATAACCAACCTCCACATCCACCTAAGGAGGTTGAGGAAGAAAGAGAAGAAATAATTCTTATAGTGAATCCACCCTTTCCTGAGATATTAACCCAACCAGTCCAGCCTACCCTAGAAGAGATTGAAATTCTGGGAGAATTGACAAATATATGTGTAAAGATTCCACTTCTCCAAGTAATAAAAAATGTTCCTATTTACAATAAGTTGATTACGGAGAATTTCTTCAATAATCCAGGGAGGTGAAGAAGGGATGCCCCTACCATTAATGTCATTGGACAACTATCTGACTTAATGTTGGGGTAGGTAATCCGTCCAAAGTATTTGGACCCTGGAAGCCCTATAGTAGATGTGCACATCAATGGAACCATTGTCCCACACACTTTGATTGATCTTGGAGCTACCATTAATGTGATGACCAAGGACACCATGCTCATGCTCAACCTACAAGGTTCATTAAGGAAGACCACAACAGTTCTGCAACTTGCAGACCATTCCACGGTGACCCCTGAGGGGATTTTGGAGGATGTGATGGTCTACATTGACTCGTGGGAGTACCTTGTAGATTTCCTAGTTCTCCGTCCTAAAGCTAAGCTTACTGGTTACCCTCTCATCCTTGGGAGACCCTGGTTGGCCAATGCTAATGCTTACATTAGCTGAAGAGCTGGGAATATGACCATCAAGAATGGGCATATGTCCAAGCAGTTAGTCCTATACCCTCCTTCTCAGCCATCTCTAGAGAATGATTTACTTTTATGGTTGGAGGATGGGGAAGAAGATGAAGTTTATTCCACCCAACAGTATACTTTAGAAACAACCATGGGAGGAGGACAATAGGATGAAGATGATTTGATTGAACACCTACTCCAAAGTCCAACTCCCAGAACATTACCCTTAGAAAATGTAGTAAAGGAAACCAAAACAATCATCCAATTGACCTATTCTTGGCTGATTTCAACCCCCTCCATCTCAAAAACATAGAATTTTTCCCTGAGAGATCCTTGAAAGTCAATCCATCTCTTTCTGCTCTCCAAGAAGAGAAGGTATGTGACATGATAAAGGAACATCTAGATGCCTTCAATTGGAGTTACAAAATAAATGAAGGGAGTACACCCCTCAGTGTGTACTCACCACATATACATCAAAGAGGGTTGCAAGCCATTCCGACAGCCCCAAAGGAGGATGAATCCATCTCTTAAATACATAGTCAAAGAAGAACTACAAAAACTACTAGATACCAAATTCATTTACCCTATCTCCGATAGTGAGTTGGTCTCTCCTTTGTTGTTAGTTCCAAAGAAAAATGGTAAGTGGAGGATTTTTGTCAATTACAGGGAGTTGAAAAAAGCCACAATGAAGGACGATTTCCTTCTACCATTCATTGACCAACTGCTAGATGGCCTGGCAGGGAATTTTTTTTCTCTTTCCTTGATGGATTCAACGGGTACAACCAAATCTAAATCATCCTGGAAGACAAGGATAAAACCACCTTCACTTATCCTTGGGGTAATTTTTCCTCTAGGGTTCTTCCTTTTGGCCTATGCAATGCTCCTGCCACTTTTAAGAGAGCAGCCTTGAGTATTTTCACCGAGTTAGTCCATGATGCGGTGGAAATTTCTATGGATGATTTTACATCTTATGATTGTGATTTCAAGAGGCTCTCTCCAACCTAGGAAGAGTACTGCACAAATGCATTGAAATGAATCTGTCTCTTAGTCTCGAAAAAAGTGAATTCTTGATGACTACAGGGACTGTGGTAGGTCATTCAATATATCAATAAGGACTACAGGTGGACTATCAAAGGGGTCCAACGTCCTCAAAAGTAGAGAGATGTCAGAAGTTTCTTAGGGTTAGTTGGATACTACCAAAGGTTCATAAAGGACTTCAGCAAGTTGGCCTCTCCTTTATTTGGTTTGTTGGTCAAGGACTCTAATTTTATATGGTCAAAAAGCTGCCAATAGGCCTTAGAAACCCTAGAGAACAAGCTAACCACTCACCAATTCTCCAAGGCCCAAATTGGGCACTTCCCTTTCATATTCATGCTGATGCCTCACACAAAGCCATAGGAGTAGCCCTAGGTCAGATAGATGAAAAATTTCCTTATGATATCTACTTTATCAATAAGAATATGTTAAAGGCTGAACTAAATTACACAGTGATAGAAAAGGAACTCCTAGCTGTTTTTCATTCATTGAACAAATTTAGGCATTATATTACAGACTATCAAAAATTTGTGCATAGTAACCATGTTGCAATCGAATATTCAATGAATAAACTAGATGTGAATGCTTGGATTATAAGATGGTTACTTTTATTAAAGTAGCTTTATCTAAATATTGTTGATAAGCCTGGTAAGGAAAATGTTGTTGCAGACCTTTTGTCAAGATTAAATTTTCCTGTAGGTGAAGAAGGAATGGTTGATGACCAATTATCGGATGAGCACTTATTTGCTATTTCAGCTATCTCTCCATGCTTTACAAATATAACAAACTATTTGGTATCTGCATAGTTCCCACTGAACTTGTCCTCCAAAGACAAGAAAAAGATAGTGAGGAAGAGTGCCCCCTTCACTGGGATTGGGGACAATCTCTTCAAACTTGGCCTAGATCAAATCTTGAGAAGGTCTATCAGGGAGGAGGAAGTCTTTGACATCCTTCTGACCTGTCATGATGGGCCTTATGGAGGTCACTTTGCAGGAAAGAGGACAACATTCAAAGTGTTACAAGCAGGCTATTATTGGCCCACTCTTCATCAGGATGTGAGATGATATACTAACCAGTGTGATCAGTGCCAAAGGATGGGAAGGCCTACTATAAGAGATGAAATTCCTTTACAGCCTCAGGTGACTTTCGAGCCATTTGACAAGTGGGGCATGGAATTAATTGGACCTATTGATCCTCCTTCCAAATGAAAGAAATACATCATTGTGTGAACTGACTATCTGACTAAGTGGACAGAAACCAAGGAAATTAAGGCAACAATAGAAGAGAAGGTAGCTGAGTCCCTAAGGGTGAATGTATTTTACAAATTTTGGTACCCTAGAGAGCTGGTCACAAAGCAAGGTAGCCAATTTACCTCCAACATGATTGTAGACTTGCTCATCCAGCACAAGATCAAGCATATAACCTCCACTCCCTATCATCCACAAGCTAATGGACAAGTAGAGGTGACCAATAGAGTGCTGGAGAGCATCTTGACGAAAGTGGTAAGCAACAACAAGGATTGGGAAAATAGACTAGTTGAGGCCACCTGGGCCTATAATACCACCTGGAAGACCACCATTGGATTTACACCCTATGAGATGGTCTATGGGAAAAAGGCCTTGTTGTCCATTGAATTTGAGTATAACACATTACAGATGGCAAGCAACTAGAGCTAGATCTCAGCAGTGCACATAAAGAGAGATTATTCCAGTCAAATGGTTTGGATGAGTTCAAAAGTGTAGGCCCTCCTACATACAAATGTAATTCAACTTTAGAGGAAGATCTAGCATAATAAGAACATCAGGGAAAAGAAATTTCATGAAGGTGATTGGGCTTTGTTATATGATTCTATGTATATAAACTTCAAGGGGAAGTTAAGGACAAGATGGCTAGGACCTTATGTTGTAGAAATATGCCATGATAATGGTTCAGTATAGATCAGAACCATATATGAAGAGGTCATTCCTTTACTTGTTAATGGACACCGACTAAAAATTTACAAGAGACCATTGTAAAAACAAGAATCCATTGATGATATCAATGAAATAGTGATGGTAGTGGAGCAAGTTTTAGCTCCTACCTCATCAAATCACTGAGAGAAAAAAATAAAAAGAATAAGGACTCAGGTGAAAACCTCCATGAGGCACCTGAGTCCCACTATCAGGTTGAAAACCTCTTGGGGTGTCCCAATGGTGTCAATATAAAAAAAAGAGAGAAAAAATGGGAATAAAAAGATCCCTGGGTAAAAACCTCTCTTGAGGTGCCCAGGGAAAATAACTAGGATGAAAACCTCTCAGAGGCAGCCTAGTTGTTTTCAAAAAAAAGAGAAAAAAAAGAAAAGAAAAAAGAAAAGAGGAAAATCATGAAAATTTCTATTTTATAGGTCAGTAAGAAGCACAATTAGAGAGCAAAGGAGGATCACCAAGAGACCTATTTCACTCACATTTTATTTTTCTACTCATTTACATTCATCACTCTACCATTTATCTCATTTTTTCCACTCCTTTCCTTCAGTTTACATGGGGATTGTGTTTTCTACAGGATCCCCAGTAAACCTACAGGATCCCTTGAAAACCTACGAGATGATCCTGTAGGAATCACAATGACCTAGAAATTCTACAGGAAGCAACCCTAAAGGAAAAATTGACCTGCTATGTCAACGAAATAGCACCCCTACATCATCATTCCATGACCATACCTGTTATCAGTTAAGAAGCAATTTCTAAATTATTCACATCAGTTTGATTGTGAGGGTTAGGTGTTAGTCCGAGTTTAGTCTTTCCATGTTTACTTTAGTATCTAAGTCTTAGTGTCTTAGGAGTCTTGGTAGGATGGTTAAATAAAATTCAATAGCCTGTTCTCATTCACCATTGGTCCCATAACTTACATAGACTCTCTATATCAAGCTTGTTATAAAGTTTCTTATGTGTTACGAAATGCTTTAGGTGTTTTCGTAGCACAACACATTTTAGGTGTTTTCGTAGCACATGACACAGATTTTACACTAGCTGCGCTACAAAATCAGAGATTCGTGCAATCTGTAGCAGATATTTCTTAGCTGTTATATCTGTCAAATTTAGTTATGGTTGCATCATCCACTGTCAGCTTATACACTTCGCCTATCATGTCCAACCGCTTATCTTCATCATTAGAGTCGTTAGGTACCTTGGTACACTCGGATTGCAAGTTTCAAGAAGAGCCAAGTATCCATAGTCATAATTATGATTGTATTCATTACATGAGGGACCAATCAGCAAATGTTAAATTTGAATTCCTTGAATGTCAAGAGAGGAAGTATTCAAGCGAGGAAATATTTAAGCGAGGCAGTATTCAAGTGAGGAAGTATTCAAGCGAGGCAGTGATCAAAGGTTGAGACAGTGCCAGTCTATCAGGTTTTCATTACGTTGAAGTCTCATGGAAGGATCTATAGAAAGAAAAGGGCACATGTCAGGGAGATGTTTGAGGAACGAACTTGAAGGTTTAGACATTATCTTGAAGAATAGAGAAGTTGAGCATGCATTCAAGCAGGTTGGATGTTGGAATTTTTGCGAGAAACTCCAAGGAGGTCATGCAAAAATCACCAAGGAATTTGCCTTGAATTTCATAGGACTAGTTTCAAAAGTTGGGGTACTTGAACTGCAAATCTCACCAGAGGTAATATCCACAGTTATTGAGATCCCAAGAGGACAAGAAAAATGGTTTAAAAATTTCAAATTTGATATGATCCCCTGTAAAGAATTTATGAAGCTGGAGTTCATTGACTTAGATTTAAACAAGTCAGTGCCTAGAAATTATGTCAAGGACTCATATGCCAATTTGCTTACCTGCATACAGAGGTACCTTACCTGTGAAGGGAGATATAAAAGGTGTATTCATATCATTTCAAGCTTCTACTGCATTTCATAGGAAAAATATCTCTTGATTTACCTTTCTACTTATTTCATAGCCTAAGAAAAATGTGTGACAAGGTGCAGCTAAGGAAAGAAGCTTGTGAGACCTCACTGTTTCACCAGGGCTTAGTTAAGTTAATAATTCTACATGAACTCTAGAGAGTAGGTGGATTGGCCCACATTCATGTTTATGTCAGGTTTTAAAAATGAAATTGGTCTCAGCCCCCAAGCTGTGAAAGCTTCTCCACCAACAACTGGTCATCGTACAGAAACAAGATCCAAGAGATTCACAAAATTGAAAGCTAGGAAACAAGTAAGGGAACCCGCTAGATCAATGGTTATCCAAGACACACCCCAGAAGTCCCTGAAAGAGAACACTTAGATCAAATAAGGTAGATGTGAATCATCTATAGGAGAAGTGGTGTAGAGAAGAATGATTAGGAGTCAATTAGCAAAGGAAAAAGGCAAGAAGGTGGTTGCTGAGGAAAGCCTTGTTTCAAAGGGAAACTTGAATGACTTACTACAAGCCATTGATATTGAAGAATCTCCTCTGGTTCAAGAAGATTTGATAGAATCAGGTAAAGACAAGACTAAAGGAATCAGAGCTTCGAAAAAGCTCAAGTTTTATGATCAGGTTACTCAATTTGTCTTTAAACCAAGAAGACCCATGACGAGGAATTTCAAACAGATACAGGAGAAATTGCCAGAAGCAGGTGAGTTAGAGGAGATTGTAAAAACTCATGACAGACCTGTGACTTCATTAAAAACATCATCACAGCTGCATAAAGAAGATAGAGGGGAGGTAATTACCCTGCAAGAGGAATATAGTGTTGAAGAATTGAAAAATAAGTTGAGGTTAGCAAATCTTGGAATTGCTAGATTGAACAAAGCCTCTAGGAAGCATGCAATCAAGGAAGCTCATTTTGATAAAATGCAAGCCCTGTGGGAAGACAAAACATTTCAAATACCTAAGGTGGTCGACTGTAATACACAATATTATACCTGGACAGTCCCTGCATTAAAGGAAGCAACATTCATCAGAGAAGTTAATATGAAACTAAGAGTTGGGATCAGAGTTGTGAAAAGGAAAATTGAAGATTTGAGGATCCAGCTAAGCCAGCAAGAAAGGTTTCCCTAGCATGTAAGAATGAGTCCAAAATTTTTTATGGTTTATCATATTCATTTTTGAATAGATTCAGAGTAGTTGCAAAGGATATCTCAGTATGAAGAGGTGCAAGACAGTAAAATTTTGGTTCAAAGCTGTGTTTTTGTGATTACACAGCAGTTTCATAGTGCGCCATGAAACTACTGTAGCTGCATAATTAAACTCTGCCAACCAATTTTGAACGACTGAGGGGAATTTTTTTGGAAAGGGAGTTTTAGAAAGGGATCATTGTCAAAGTGCAAGCAACCAGCCAGGGCAAAACAAGCGGAAGGAAGTTATATGAACTTTAAACTTTTTGTTATACAAATGATCACTGCTAGTATTGTAAATGACTTTTCAATCAGCTTTGAAAAGGTTTTGTCATCAGAAATGAATATGGGAAAGGCTTACAGTACATAAAGAACGTGGCACTCGAATATATTGTTGGGTAATTAAAGAAGATCAACACGGTTAATTGGTTCCGAATATCTTTGAGGAAACCAAAGGCAAAAAGCCAGGGGCAGTTTCCTACTTCTCAGTAACAGTAAAGGGATAAGACATTAAGGACCAGTAAGGAGCTTCAAACATCCACCACAGCTAAATTGAAGGAGACCACTTGTCAGAGAATGAGATTTGATTGTAATTAATGCTATTACCAACATGATGTGGAGTTAGACTCCTAATTGTCTTAGGTTTCTAAAACGTATAGTTAGCAGTTTGTTTCATTTAATAATTAGTTAAAGTTTGAATAGTTGTCATAGCAATCAGAATTCGAGTTCCCCTCATGCTGGAGGAGGAATCTGAGAGCTCTATATATAGCAGAAGAGCTGATGTACAAGGGGTTGGAAAATTATTGAGAAAAGCTCTCATATTTGGCTTTATGTACAGACTCTGTTTTATAGTAATACAGTATTGGCCTTCCTTCTCAGGAATCATAAAGAATTCGATGTTCTGAATGTATTTTGTTTTCTTCTTCTTATTATCTACAGTGTTATGAATGTGTGATCACTTAGAATTCACTTACAGTGCTCTAATTTCCTGCATGCATTTGTAAACTGTGTTGGTCCCCTATGTGTTTGATATGTTCTACCTATGTTGGATTCTGAATGCCCTGACTTCTATGCAAAGCAAACTCTATTGTCAATATTGAAGCATATCTAACTCCATAAGCCCAATGGATATTTTATAATTGTGTTTCAACTACTCACATTTTACATTTGTTTCATAAGAGTTAGCCATCTTACTTATAATCAAAAATCATTAATCCTTTGAGAGAGCCCTCTACGGTTGGGGAGGCTAAGCCTCAGCCTAAAGTTGGTTTGAAATAGTTACTTGAAGTCTACCTGATCATAGAAGCCTATCAAGGTCTGGTTTTGAGATAACAATACCTATGTCCACCTTCATCACCCTTGCATTCACCCTTAAAAAAAATATCACTTAAAAAAAAAAAGAAAAAAAACAAAAAAAGTCACAGTGTTCGGAAAAGAAGGAATAAGAGAGCAATAGGGAGAATCACATGAGTATTCCTCATTTTCCACACTTCTAGTCTCCCTCTCCATACATGTCACCATCCTCAAACTCCTAGTAGAAGGTATGATTAAGAGTTCTAAGGGAGAAACAACTACAGGACATCCTGTAGGAAATCCTGTAGTAGCCTATGCCATAGAATACAAATCATAAGAACAACAAGCTTCCAGCACGATGATCTAAATGAAGAAGGGACTCCAAAGCAGTAGCAGCAAAATCATCTTCAACACCAGGTACATGCACCACAAAATAAATCATGAGAGAACAATAGAAATGGGAAGAAGAATAGCATGCAACTAATACACACAACAAGCACCTTCGGTCTTCAACCACTGCAACAAGGTATTAAGAACCATAGGTAAGTATCTCTCTCACTCCCTCATGTGCATAATGTAGTCAAAAGATGTAAAGTTTGTGATTAAGTTGGTTTATAAACGAAAGGTGTCCAATTAACTTGGCCACCTTCAATCTATCAACAAATACAAAGCAATTTGTCCTCTCACACGTGGCAACAGTCAACTCGAAAACAAAAAGGAGACGGACAAAAGTAGTTAAGGCTATGAAAGCATGAAGCGGGATTTGATTATGAGGAAGTGGAAAATGATGAGGCGGTAGTTGGGACCAATGGTCCAAAAATGGAAACTGTCCCTTGGTTACCAGCACACCACCTCAACCCAAATGACCATAAGAGGAAATAATCATCGTCCCCATTCATTCATGCATTCAATTCCTTGTGGCTCACTGTCACAAGTCACTATCATACCCAGGAAACCTACAACAAGGAAGAAACCATCGTTTTTATGCACCAGAATCCCTACAGGATTGCACAGGAAATCCTACAGGATTGTACACAAGATTCCTATAGGATACAAAGAGACAGTCTACAGGATAGGCCGAGAGGAGTTTCAGAGGGGAAAACTCGGGGGTTGACCACAACAAACATTATGAAGTGGTAGGCTCTATAATTACATTCCTCTTTCCAAGTAAATTGATTAAAATATCCTCTAGTTTGAGTGAATTTGGCAGCAGTGCAAGAGAATTGTCCACACAGTCATCTCAATTGTTTACTTATGCATTTTAAAATTGTATCAACCATCTCATCTCCTCAAAACCTCACCAACCAAGATGACATGAGGGTTTAATAAGAGGGATCCCACTAACACTGTGAGAATCCAACAACACCCTCAGGTACTAGAAATTTTCACAAGGCATAATTAGATGGGGTTTTTCGAAAAATTATGGGGATATGATGATGAGGTGGCCCGAGATTTTACTCTCTCCCTCATTCCAATCACCAGGGTCCATGCCACTATTGTGGTAAGAGGCATCTCCATAGAACTCACTCCTAAACTCATCAGTAGAGTTACCACACTTCCCCTAGGAGTACCATGGAGGAAGCAAGAAAAAGGAGATAGCTAGGTTGCTAAAAGGAAATTCTTTTTAGAAGGTGAGGAACCCACTGAGGACAAAAATGGAGTAAGGAGAGCAAGTTTTCCCCTCCCTGGAATGATGTAAGTTACCAACTTATCAAATACATGTCATGTGAGGGTAGGTATAGTGTGGTCTATGGCTATCATTTTAGGCTTCTTGAAGAATTGAGATTTGGAGAAGAAACACCCCCTCACCACAGGCTCATCATACCATACTTCTTGCTACAATAAATATAGACTCAAGCATCAAAGTGCAAGAGGGAAATTCCCAACAGTTAGCTCACCATGGGTTAATTAGAATCCTTATAGAATATACCCTCTAAAACCTTAGAATTCCTATACAATGGTCAGTTTTCAGAGACATGTAGGAAGAGGAAGACATCAAATCTCTCACATGTGATGTTAGTCCTACTGTCAATGAAGAGGAAGAGGAAGATACTGAAGCAGAGGAAGAAGAAGTAGAGCAGGAAGAAGAAGAAATAGAAGGATATGAAGATGGGATGGATGAAGAAGAAGAGGAGAAAGAGAAGAAGGATGATGAAGAAACAAAGGAGGATGTTAAGGAGGAAAATGATAAAGATGATGAGGATCTACAAGAGGAAGAAGAAAGGAAAGACATAGGTGAAGAAAGAAATGGGAAAGATGGGGCAGAAAACAAGGAGCAGTCACCTAGGGTGTCTCCAGAACCCACTGAGAGAGAGGTAATAGTAGCCCTCACTTCTCTTAGCACCCCCATCAAACCAAGATGCAGAAGATAGAGAAAGACCCCTTTATATTTCATGACAAGGAAAAGCACAAGAATAAGGGAGGGGAAACCCCAAACACCAACCAAAATTACTAATATGATTGAAGACTCACCTAAACTAAAGGAGAAAATGCCTTCCCCTAAGTCTCTCATCACCTATATGAGAAGGCTTATGACTAGGTAAACCTCCTCCAAGGGAAAAGCAATCCTACAGGATACATAGCAGAATCTACAGGAAGCATAAGAAGTCCTACAGGATACTATGTTGAACCTACAGGAGACACAAATGTTGGAAAAGGAGGTAGGCCAACAACAAGGAACTAAAGAAGAGGACCCAGAGTCAAAAGAACCTAGCCCTCAACCTAACCTTGACTCCTACTACAGGTTTATTGAAGGAGGTAGGGTCATACCTTGAAAATTTTCTACTCCACTGTTCTTAAAGCTTGAGAAGGAGAGAACCAAAACTCACTGATGGATGCAGATAGCCAAATCCAAGGGGGTGGAATAGATTGGGCACATGGAAGAGAAGCTCAAGGAGATGGCCAGAGAGCTAAGTAGCTTGACAAGCAAAGAGGCCATAATGAAAAATCAACTAGAAATAGAAAATGCATGGTTGTTAGGTAGTAGAAGCCCCACGCAATGCTCATGGGGCACAAAGCCTGAAGTTTTGAATAAAGATATGGTAAAGACTCTACAGGAAGTGGGGAGCATGATTTGTAATAAGTTGAAGTCAAAGGGTAGTACACCCAAAAATAATGTAAAGAAATCTATGTTGAGTCGGCCTGCCCGTGGATCACAGTCCATGGAAAGGTATAAATAGAGCGAGGCTCTATGGGTAGAAGTAGCTAAGTTTGGTTGTATGACCTTGGATTTGTAATGTAATGGGTTTTTGAGGAGAAAAATCTGTAAGCATCTATAAGTCCGAGTCGAGCATTTGGGTAGTGGATAGAGGCTCTACAGCTGTGTGCGTAGAGGCCTGGAAGAGTCCACAGCTGGGTGTGTGGACCCCTACAGTTGAGTGCACAGGGCAGATCTGGATGTATTGGTGAAGAAGTTAAATAAAAAGCTAAGTTGTTTCTGTAAGTTTATGTTAAATCTAAATTATCATGGATCTGACTTTTGGTATGGTTAATACAACTATTTGATCTATGCACATATGTTTAGGACATAATTGTATGTGAATTTGAGTTTATTCTAAGAATGGGTTAAATCTGTTAAATGTTTGCTTAATGACCTTGCTAAGTAGATCTTATTTACATTACTTCATCAAATAGATTAGAACCATAAAAAGTGCACTAACAGGAATTAAGGGTTATTCTGGGTCTGAATCTATGCAAATACAGAGTAGCGTGAAGCTGCAGAATGATGCGCGAAGCCTCGAGACCACATCTACACATCCCAAGGGTGTGGAAACCTATTTCTAGCACTATCCACTGCTACCTCAGGTGAGAACTTAGTCCACACATCACAGACTATTGCCGAAAGGGCTGGTAGCTACAGGATTTGTTTGGCTAAACAACTCTTCCGAACCTAGGTCAGGCCCATATAAGCCAACAAATGGTTTCATTGCCAGGACCGAGATCTGCCTAAGGGGTGTGTGATGTTGGGATGCTAGAACCATACAAAGCAAGAGATTGAGGAGTGGTGGGATTTGAAACTCCACGAGTTCACTACTCAGGAAAACAGGAACCCACAAATATCGAAAGAATATTGGCTGGACCGCTATATATACATAGATATTCATGAGGTCTTCTTCGTAACATTTCTGGTAGAAATATACGAGTGGATTCCAAGGTTAGCAGATAGCGTGGGAAGGTACAGATTGGACAAGCATATTGTGTGGACTTTGGAACTGGTGCGCAGTCTGGAAGCCATTGATGATAAAATCACACACGCAGTAGATCATTGGCTAGATCAGGTAATAGGAGGATTTATCACTGAGTTCGTGATAGATACAACTGTGAGCTATAATGAAGCAGAAAGGTGATTTCTTCAAGGACCTTGGGGTAGGAATGTCAACTCATTGAATACGTGGATTAAGATGTTGTTGTGTGAAAAATAGATTATGCGCGTTTATTGATGTCTAGAGTAACGCAGAGTGGAATAGGTTACCACAGAGCAGGAGGGAGAGGAAACAGTCCTTTGTCGTCTATTTCATGGGAAAGCGAGGAGGAGCTTGTGAGGTTTTCACCAAGAAGTGCAGTCTGGTTGATTAGGGAGCACTTCCCACTGACACCGCTCCGTCCATGCCACCACCCTCTTCACCTACATCAAATCCATCCACCCCAACACCAACCCCACTTCCAACCCCACAACCACCAAAAGTCAAGATGGTGAGTGCAGTCCAAATGTCAATGTTTAAAGGTGTAGGAAATGAGGAACCGAGCTAGTTTTGGTTTATGATAAGGTCTGTATGGGACGCTCAGGGCATCACAGATGATAACATCAAGAAGGCTACCTTATTGAGCACGTTGCAGGACTGCATACTAACCTGGTAGATGAAATATTCAAGTGAACATCCAAATCAAGGAATAACAACAATCCAGGAGGCACTAAACAAGGAATTGGGGCAAAAAAAGTTAGAAACACAATCAATTATTGGGTTCAAGGAGATTGTAATGTTGCCTGGTGAAAACCTGTGGGATTTGGATCAGAGATTGAAGAGCACCATCCGCGAGGCCAACACACACTGACAGATGCGCAACACTGTGCCTGGTTTGTCGCATCATTAATGCCATATCTGATTTTGGCTCTGTCGTAACAAAAGATCTCAACCCAAGCTGAAGCACTGGAGGCAGCAATGCGGCTACAGGAAACCCCAACACAGGATCCAGGGTTGGGAGTACAAAAAATCCAAGCACAAATTAAAAACTTATGTCTAGAAATGCGAAGCTTGAAACAATGGATAGAGGTACGGGAGGAGGTGTGGTGTATCAAATGTAAGGGACAGAGCCACGATAAGGACCATTGTTCGGTCTTTGCAACCTATGCAGCAAGAGGGGGACCAGTAGCATTATGACCAGAGGTAGAAGCTAGGCCATGCATGGCACCTACACTCTGGTGCACAATCTGTTAGGTGGGAGGAAAGCATGCCATGGACAATTGTCACCTATTGCCAAACTTAAGACAACCCCCTCCTCAACAGTTATTTTGTAACTTTTGTAGAACAGTGGGCTATGATGAAAGAAATTTCCACAGTTATGAGATGTTGATGGATCGAACACTTACTTATAGGATGCAAACAGAGGCACGTGGACAGGATCCCACCGCATCGCTACCATGGGGAGGGTACCAAGGATGTGGACAAGGCTGCGGGGGAATGGGACCTGGACAGGGATGACGACAATTAATTTGCTATAACTGCGGAGGGATGGGGCATTACGCATGGGATTGCATGAACCCAACCAAAGCTTGTTGTCCTTACTGTTACCAATTTGACCATAAAGCAGTCGATTGCCCCACGTTGATAGCTCAGATGTAGGAAAAGGGGGTGCTTCCAACTAACCTCACTCAGAACGTCCAAATTATGAAGGCTGAACCTCGCGCAGAGGATCCTAATGTAAATATGATGCTTTGAAGTGGTGCCACCACTGGAGAGGATAAGGAGAAGCAGCCAGAATGGATGCATGGGTCCGTAAGGCCCCCCAAAAAAACTAGACTTTGACTTGGAGTGTGCAAAGGAAACCTTTATGGAAGCCAAAAAGAACTTCATAGAAGCATCTACGTCAGAAAGTAAGGATCAATTTGGATCAGAGAAGGATACTTATATGCTAACCACCTTCTTGGAAACTTGTATGAACTTACTCAGAGATGCTAAAGAAGTAGAGGAGTTGCAAGAACTAATAACTCGATGCACAGGAGTGGATGAACTACGAATGATCTGAAAATTAGGCAAACATGCTTTGCGCACAGGGCAGGAAATGTGACTAACTGTCCAGATCGAAGACTATGAGATGGATCAGGTCGTTTTAGATTTGGGGTCTGACGCGAATGTTCTACCAAAGCAGACTTGGGAATGCATGGGCAGGCCTCCATTGCAATGGTTTCCAATTCAATTATGGATAAATAACCAACAAAAGATTCTATATATGGGAAGACTGCATGGGGTTACAATAGATATCAATGGCGCCAACACCCAAACCAGTTTTGAAGTCATAGAAATTGTGGATGATAGTAACCCATATCCTACATTGTTAGGGATAGATTGGGCAATGGATATGAATGGAGTCATCAACCTCAAGAAATGAAAAATGATATTTGAAAATAAATCTCTCCGCATAGTGGTCCTGCTAGATCCAGTAGAGGGGGCGTGATATATAGAGCCCATTCGTAACGAAGACAGTGATGGGGAGTTGGACTGTATCTACAAGATTACAGTGCAAGATCACGATAGGCTAAATTCAATAATGGACGGTAGGCTCTCATGGGAATGTGATAGTTCTTGCACGTTGGACTCAGATGAAGAGATTGAACAATGGCAGAATTGATTGCATGAAGTAACCACACTCAATTATAATAGGATGGTGACAATAGGGGCAAAGGAATTGCTGGAGATATCCGTGTAAGCATCCCGTGCAACCACTGCTTCAGGAAAGGGTGTAGCTCCAAATATGTGAAGGAAAGGGCGTAGATGTCAAAGGCAGGCATGCACATGGCTGGGAGAGAGAAATGAATTAAGCATTCCCCACCAACATAGGTTACAGGTGTCTGAGGTGCAGACCTCCAATTAGCTTAGAATGAGCAGTCCAAAGACATCCCAACAGACCAGTGCACCAGCGACTGATGCCAAGGTTAGAAAGGGCTCAAGGAAGTTGTAGATACAATGGGTTCGACGGGCCTATAGTAGACGGTAGAAGGAATCTCGGAAAAGACAGAGTAGCTTCAGGCCCCACAACATCAATACACTGGGGTTACGACTAAGGAAGCAACGTGCGCTACAAAGCGACAGACCCAACAAAGTAGACCAGGAACGAGCTGCGACCCTGCTATCATGGTTGCATCCACATGCACAGAAGAACATAACCCCTTGACCAGCCACCCAGATGCTTGAGAGGTTCTTGTAGCCCAGGCTAGTAGGGCAGTTCCACGCTCACACCAAAAGTGCGAGCACCTGACTAGCAATAAAAACTAGAATCTCAGTGCCTCTAGGAGTTGAGAGAAGGCGTGGGACTATAAAATAGTTTGTGGAAGATAGGTGCAGTAAAAGGATTCTGTACCAAGTCAAGAAGTCCACAAGATCATAGTTGCACCCCAAGGATGGTGCTACCATAGGGAAAAGTCAAAATATGTCCGTTAGCAACATTTAGCCTAATAGGAAGGTCAGATTACATTAAAAGGGAGTGGGCGACAGGACATTAAAATGAAAATTCTGGACAAGTTACGTAAAGATCTGCCGACTCGACGCCACTAATAGACTAAAATTGGAGGGAAGGGATTTTTTCAAATCTCATAGTTTGTGGCAGGCACTAGACCTTTGGCACTTTGAACCAGCAACAAGCAGTGAATATGTGGCTACCAGGCACCCCATGCATACCATGGCAAGAACTCGAGCATGGGTCGTAGAGGAAATGCAACTAAATCAGGAAGAGCCTGAGGACATGACACAAGTTCTCAAAGTTCCTAAGTTCCCATGTTCCTCGTGCCCAAGGAAGAACAAGCATATGGTAGGAATAGTCTAGGCCTCACCAAGACTTAACAAGCACTCGGCAGTTGACAAAGGCAAAGCAGTCACCCTTGAATATTTTGAGGAAGACGATGATCTACAAGCCCCGATTGATTAGATTGATGCACAGGTGGAGGAAGAAGAAGTTTCATTCCAACTTCTATCATTGCCCCCGTATCTTTCTTCGTGGACTGGGACGACCAAGATACCAAAAGACGTCGATGCTACCATGACTATACTCCAGAACCCACTTCTTCCGGATGACATAAGGTTCGAAGGGTTGCTGATGGGGCATGTTCCAAGATTCAAATTCAAAGATTGGGACCTTGCAGACAGTGACAAGTTCCTTGACCTAGGTGAAGACAAGTTATTACCATATAAATGGTTACTAGGTGTGGAGAAGGTAGGACTACTAAACCTCAAATGGATACATCACTACCACTGCACGACCATCACCATATTTGTGATTCGATGGCTACTATGTCTCATACATGATGGATATCTCTGGTTGGAAGAGCCAATCCCAATCACAGCCAACCTAATCCACCGGATTACGCATATGCTGCTTAAAGGGAATAACCCCACAGACATAGCAGGAACCAGTAGTGAGGGAGGCCTCACCGAATCAGTGAAGGTGAAATACCTTCTGGATAAAGGAAAATGGGGTATGTCATCGCAAAAATAAGCTACTGCACAATTCGAGTCACCACTTAGCTCCTAGCCAGTAAACTCATGAGAAAATGCTATGTGGATGAGGTTCCAACCCCTGTCATTACCTTGGCAGCGCAGTGCACCGAAGGGGTTCAGTTCAGTTAGGTACAGTTTCTATGTAATGAATTCTTGACCAATTGTTAAGAAGCACAGGACCAAGGTAGGACATTTCATTACACATTGTTGCTTTTATCAATCCTTCTGGTTATAGGTGAATAGACACAGGAGAGCCAGTTTCCTAGCCTGGAAGATAGCCTACCCGAAGCCATGCAGTATTTTTCGCTCTGGGCTACAAAGGGCACAGCAAGAGTTTCCACGATCCAGGCATTTTGGACCTCCATCGAAGGAATGATACAGACACGGCTTGCTCGAAGACCGCACATGTCCCCCACAATCTACAATACTTTTTAGAGCACAGCCAAGTTCAAAGCAGACATGCATCACTTGTATATCCGTGCACGAAAGGATCAAGAAAAATCATGGGTCACACTTCCGTTCCGTGCAATAGATGATGCCCTTTACGCGGTCTTGGTAGCATGGCCTTTGGAATGGCACACCTTGGACAAGGCCATTCTCGACAAGCTGGCAGCACAACAGTAGAAGAAGGAACACTAACAGTGACTCACTCAACTGGAAAAAAAGACACGTTAGGAACAACAAGACGCTTTGTAGCAGGAGGGTACCACAAGCCCAACCACAGAAGGGAACCAAGTAGATCAGGGAATGGACTTGGAATAGGATGCACAACAAGAAACGGAAATGCAGAAACACCTTAGGTGATCATATGCCAAGGAAGCACCAGCTACCCGAAAAGATTGGAAAACAACAAAGGCTCTGGAAAAAGAATTCATGGACATTAATCAACTCGCAAGCAGTGTTACCACCAGCGAGTTGCCCGAACTAATCACTGCACAAAAAACTATGTTGGGGGAGATCAGAGCGCAGTTGTAGGCATTACAAGAGTGACCCCTGGGATGGGTCACTTGATAGCTAGCAGAAGATACAACCACTGTCGAGAAGATGGTTAGCACACACACACCACACACCCTACCATTGCTGGCAGGTGCTATCTGAGCCACAACTGAAGGCGAAGAAGGTAGTTGCGAATTAAATCTAGCTACCCTGTCTAGAGAAGTACTATACTTACTCCAAGATGGAGTAACTCTGGAGTTTTGAGCGAGGGAAGGTCACGCTTTCTACATATTGACGGAGCAGAAGGAAAAATTAGAATAGGTCACTCTCCAGCATGATGACCTAGCCGTATGATACTGGGAAGTAGAACAAGCTATGATGGAGGTGTGTAGCATAGTCCTAGAGCTAGCCATCCCTGGGGACCTCCCGCCAGCCACCAAGATTAAACACATGGTAGCCAGCTTTCGGATGGCCCAAGCGAAGGTCGCAAGAACCCATTAGGAACCAACATTACAAGTTGTAGAGCTCTGTCTCAAGGCCCAACCACCCACACCCCTGACCGAACCGGAACACTGCCGTGGCGAAATTCTAGCTGGATTGGAAACAATGCAGAGTGTTGTTCACGAATGCTTGGAACTACTAGGTCAGTCTCTTGGGATACTCACATCCCTCTAGGAGGAACCAACAATAAAACAAGTTGAAACCGAGGTGCGCAAGGTACAGCAAGCCTACGACACTTCTCGCGGGGCTGCAGAGATGGTCATTATCATGCAATGGTTGGTCAAACTGAAGGAGGCCTAGGTGCTTAAGGCCCAAATTGATGTGGTGCGGCAACATGAAGCAGTACTCAAAGAGAGTATCTAGCCCTGGCTCGATGGAGAATTTAGTGTATCTACGACTCTTGAAGGCAAGGTAGCACATATGTAGGTAGTATGTGACACTAAGCAAGCAACTGCAAGTGATCAGGATGCATCAGCAGTGCACTTGGAAGAGGTACAGAGGCTCGCAGCCAAATTTGTTGCAGAGATAGGTGATATGAAAAAGTTGTTGAATGACCTCCATGTGAAGATTCCTACACCTGCTGAGTGACTCGAGATGAGTCACGATGATTGTGTCAGGAGACTGTTGGGTAGCAGAAGCCCCGTGCAACAGTCATGGGGCACAAAGCCCAAAGTTTTGAATAAAGATAGAGTAACGACTCTGCGGGAAGCACGGAGCACGATTTGTAATAAGTTGAAGTCAAAGGGTAGTATGCCCAAAAATAATGTAAAGAAATGTAAGTTGAGCTGGCTCACCCGTGGATCACGATCCATGGAAAGGTATAATTAGAGTGAGGCTCTATGGGTAGAAGTAGTTAAGTTTTGTTATATGATATTAGATCTATAATGTAATGGGTTTTTGTGGAGAACAATTTGTAAGCATCTGTAAGTCGAAGTTGAAGGTTTTGGTAGTGGATAGAGGCTCTGCAGCTATGTGCGCAGAGGCCTAGAAGAGTCCGCAGTTGGGTGCACAAACCACTACAACTAAGTGTGCAGGGCGGATCTAGATGTACTGGTGAAGAAGTTGAATAAAAGGCTAAGTTGTTTCTGTAATTCTATGTTAAATTTGAATTATCATGGATTTGAATTTTGGTATGGTTAATATAATTGTTTGATCTATGCGCATATGTTTAGGACATAATTGTATGTGAATCTGAGTTTATTCTAAGTGCACGAACGGGTTAAATATGTTAAATGTTTGCTTAAAGACCCTGCTAAGTAGATCTAATTTACATTACTTCGTCAAATAGATTAGATCCATAAACAACATGCTAACATGAAGTAAGGGTTATTCTGGGTCCAAATCTATGCAAATACAGAGCAGCGCGAAGCCGCAGAACAATGCGTGAAGCCTCCAGACCACATCTAGACATCCCAAGGGTGTGGAAACCTGGTTCTAGCACCCTCCCCTGCTACCTCGGTTGAGACCTCAGTCTGCGGTCTACGGACTGTTGCTGAAAGGGCCGTTAGTTGCGGGATTTTTTTTCTAAAGAATTCTTCCGAACCTAGGTCAGGCCCATATAAGCCAACAATGTTGAGAGGAAAACTGCAAGAAAGAGAGAATCAATTGGAATGTATGGCCAATCTCTCTTTGGAAGCAATCCAATGTAGGATTCCATCTAAATCTTATGCCCTATACCTCAAAGAACAATGGCCATAGTTCCAGATCAAGACCCTAGCACAGAGAGGCACCATTCCATTTCAGGACTATAGACAATTCATTGATCTTTCTGATCATAACACACTAGAATATGGGGCCAAGATGTTTGAGTTTTATTTGCACAACATGGCCTTAATAGACATGAATGTATGGGACCCTAATGCCAAGCTAGGAGATTTACAGTTGATGGCTTTGGCATCATGGATGAACCATGAGGAATCAAGGGTTGCATAGATGAAGAAGATATTGGCAAGAGAGAAAACTAAACCTCTTATGATCAGATCCCATAGCCCTCATCAGTACCCATAATTTGATTGCAAATGATCCTCAGCTTGCAACTAGATATCTTGCTACCCAAGAGCAAGAAATTTCACATTTTGAGGACATGTTCAGGCCATTAGGGGATGATAGCATACATGATTACCTGAGGAGATGGAAGACATTTCCATATAGCTTAAAGATAAGAGAGTACCACTCTCCTCAAAGATTGATAGACGCACTAAACATGACACCCATGTACAAGCAATCTATGAAAAGACTGAAAGTCAATTGGATTGGCCTGAAACTTAGTCCACCACTACTCTTAGGAATGCTAGAAGGAAATAAGGAAGAAGAAGAAAAGAAGCAGTGGGAGGAGGTAGAAAGGAAGGCAGGCTTCTATGAATAAGAAGAGGAAACCATAGCAGAGGCATGGGATGTTAGGGAGGCCACTAGAGCTATGAAGGATATGGATATTGATTGAGTTGTTCAGAGGATGAACAACACTTTTAGTAGGGAGATGATGATGAGCCTCATCATTGGGTAATTATATGGGCCTTAATTAACCTCCTAACTTAGTCAAAACCAAGTTGTCTCACAACTTATTACATGTTTTTTATTATATTTTGTTTATGAGATGAGTTAGTGTTGGAAATTATGCGTAGTGGACTAATATGCATTGAATGGAGGATTGAATGAGAAAATAAAGGAATTTTTTCAAATACTAAGGTTAAAAATTGAATGGGACAAGGGAGAGGGATTGTAGGAGGTAAATCCTCTTCATTTACTTCTCCCCCATTTGAGTATTCCTCCATCCATCACACCATCTCGAAGTGCAAGTAGCCAAGCCATGAGGAGTAGAAGGCAGCTGAGCAAGTGAGAGACAAAGAACTAGTTTGTCTCGAGTTTGGGAGCCGAGCCTCCCTGATTTTAAGGAATTCATTGGGGAATTTAGTTGTATAAGTAGAGAGGCCTAGAATCTCATTAGTATTCGAATTTCTGTTGTAAAACTCTAAGCTATTTTCGAGCTCTAGACTTGTGAAAGCTTTATTGATGGAATTTTATGTTTTGGTAATAAGAATGAGTTTTGTTTTGAGCCAGCACTAAGTTAACTCAAAGGGCTGAAGCTCTTGGGTTAGGGCCCAACCCTAGTAGCCAAGGATCCTCTTTCTTGTATCTGTATGTTTAGATTAGTCTCATATCTTCATTGTTAATTTGCCTTTAGATGTGTTTTCATTACAAGTAGTGTAGATTGGATTGATTGTTTATTAGTTTGCTTCCATTTGTGCCTTACTTTAGTATCAGGTTAGAAGGGATAAAAGAAGTGCCACAAGGTTGTTAGTGGGTGTCTTGGCCACGTTTCCTCCCTTTTGGATCACGATTTGAGGAAGGGACCCTTATGCAGCCCCAAAAACACAGATTCGTATTTATTGCATAAGCTTTAGAGGTTATTGTATTTAAGTTAGCATTTTATTAGTTTTGAAAAGTAGGATTTCATTGCCATATATTATATATTCACTATTTCAATATATCTCATCCATGCATTCATTCCTTTCAGAAACTTTCCTCATGCATAATGTAGGCAGTTAGTTCATTAATTATGCTTTTCTAGCTTATGAGAATGCTTCTTGTTTGCATAGTTTTCTGGGAATTATACATGTTTTATATAGAGCCGGTGCTTCAAAAGGAGACAAAGACTTCATAGATAGCAACCACCTTCCACTCCATCCACCATAGTCATTCCTTTTTTTCACCATCACCTTCACTAGATTTCATCATTTTTCATAGAAATGCTTCCAAACACATTGAATGAATCCAACCATCCTCTATCTTTGCTGTTGATTTATGAGTGATACTAGAACTTTCCTCACTTCATTACACCAATCTACCACCTTCCCTAAGATTTCTATCACCTCCAACACCTTCCATTTTTCTCTTGGCCGTATCTTGTAGGTTTACAGGGAATCCTACAGGTTTCTAGTGTATCATGTAGGTTTTCCTGAAATGGTCTGTTTTGAGGTTGAATTGAGGGAAAACCTTTAGGAAGTCACCAAAATCATCCCAAGGGTCTCCCAAACCATCCAACCATCTCCTAACCCTTCCATCCATCCTCCAACATCCTTAATTCACCTTCCACATCACGAAAAGAAATTAGTTTGCATACTTGATTTTGCATGAAAATACAAAAAGGAAAAAACATATTTATTTCAGTCCCTTTACTTGCACATTAGTTATGTTTGATGATTTTTACTTCCATTCTTAGATAGTAGTATTTGGTTCATGATACTTTATGATTATTGCAAAGAATAGTTTCTTGGCAGTTAATTAGGAAATGGTGTGATTTAGCATTGAATTTCAGTCTTTTCTATTATTGTAGTAGATTAGCTCTCCATTAGAGCATATTTCACTTTCTTCCATCAAGAAACCAAGCTTCTTCTGACTCCATAGTAGTCTAGCTTGAAAACCCTAGTGGTCTCTCACTAGCTGAACCGTGACAAAAGGTAGAACCATCACTGTTACTTGTGCATACAACACTATCACCTCCAAGTTTGTACGAATCCCAGGATGATAAAGTAAAGCTGGTAGCCCAGGAGTTGCGGCATTCTTGTTGCAATACTGGTGCTTATCACTTAGATTGGTCACTCAGGTGTAGAATCCTTTTAATTTCTGGATGGATCCTAGGCTCACTCTAGCTATTGAGAATCTGTACGATTGGATGAATAAAATAGTAAATGAAATCTGAAAATTTGAACTCAGTCGAGTTCCCCCTGATCAATGAAGTCCACTATGTGACTGATTGACTTACATGCTGATCATCCTCCTTGTGTAAAGTTATAGGTAGCATGTCTCCTTGTTGAAAAAGGATCATATGCACTAATGCAGAAGAAAAATTGAAAACTCCTTCAGCAGTGATTTTCAGTAATTGTTCATGCATACTCTTAGCCAAAATTTGACTGTAATTGTACATGAAAGTTGGTTTGTGTTCTTTAGAGAAGATGGATAGATAACCTAAGATATATGCATCTACCCATTGATCTGTTTGGTAACCTAACAAGAAAGAAAATAAGCAAATGGTATGTTTAGCTCTCTGAGGGAACATGGATGTTGGATAAGGAGGGTTATTTTTAGGAAGTTAAACATATTTTGGAAAAAAGACCTAAAAAATTTGATCTCTTTGTGGGAAAGTGAGTTTGTGGTATAGATCCATTAGGACAACAGTGGGAGAAAGCTAAGGGAATCATTCTTACGGATAAGAAGCATTGTATTGATGGTTTCAGGTGTGATAGATATCAAAATATCTTCATTCTAAGCTATCACAGTTCTCTACATGGGATTGTACTTAGCTTGAGACCACATCACTAAGTCAAGAAATGGATGGGTTTGAAGAAACATAAACATGGGAAATAAATATCCCCATAAGTTAATTTCATCTTTTGAGTCCTAATTGTTATAGACATCTTTAGGCACTGCAACCCTAATCACATATGTCCATAAACCAAGGGCTTCTAAGTCCATAAAAGTGTTGTTTCATACCCTAAAGGAGCAATGTCAGCTGATTACATCATCTCCCAGAAGTTCTCCATGCAAAACTACTCAGAACTGGTCAAAACTGAACCATACAAACTACTCAGTGCTAAGGGTGCGATGCATCTCACCTGCCACATGAAAAAAGTGCGATGCATACTGAAAATACCTCTTGTGGGGTGCGATGAGTGAGAGCAGTCAAATGGCAGAAGCAGTTGGCTAGGTTGAAACCCAAAAAATCTTCTAGAAACTACCCATTTGGCACTTGCCTCTCTGAATTTTCCCAGGGATGAGTAAGAGATCATGAATCTCCAAGTGGAACCAAGAACTATCAGAGAGAGGACACTAATCAAAATCCCATAAGCTAACTCACCCACCTGCAAACATATGTATATGGATCCCTCATCCCAGAGGTCCAAAGGCTAGAATCTTGTATTTTGTAAGGAAGTGCTATTGGTTTCGTTGTGGAACATCATAGTGTTGGGTGATCTAAGCTTTTCATGAGGTGAAGAAGGGCTTTCATGCTGGGAGGATGATGCTGGGTCAGACCAATGGGTTGTAATCCTCTCTTCTACTCTTTCTATCAATAAAGCTATTTGAGTTTTCCTCCACATTCTTGTATGTTTGAGTTTATATATGCATTTGTGTGGTCAATATATATTTGGTCTTATATTGTTTATGATTGTAGATCTCTATTCTTTGACGGTATTATGTTGCTTTGATTTTGCAGGTGCTCTTTGAAGTGGGGCAAGCAAGGGAGGAGCGGCAAAGATTTGTCAGAGGGGAGAGGAAACAAGCAAGGAGCCAAGCGAAAGACTGAGGTTGGCACTCTCTGCTTCTCTCTCATCTAATTCTCATAAAGGAAAACACAAGTAACTTTAGTTTGTTTGTTTCTAAGACAGCTACCCATCTTAGTGGGACTAGCAGCTCTAAATGGACACTATATTTCCCGATAACAAAATGGTGACTCCGCTGGGAGCAAATAGCTTGTTTACTTGTTTATATTTGTTTTCTTTATAAACTACAGACAGAGCGTGAAGTCAAGCCAGCTAGCCTTTGAACTTCTTTTGCTATGCAACTACAAAGTAGATCAATGTTGCTTCAGTCCATCTATGGGTTTTGTTTATAAACTGAACAATTTCTTTGCAAACATCCTAATTGCCCTGGTGGTGGCTCAAGTAACCTCATTATATCAGCCCCTATGATTTTCATTTACTGACTATCATTAGCTCAACCTAAATCCCTGAACTAAGCTACAAACTGTGACGAAAAACCAAGTTAAAGTCTCATCCCTAGACCATTGCACTATCTCCTTTAGGCAGTCTGGATGCATCACACCTTCCATGTGCAGTAAGTGAGATGAATCCCTGTTTCCCTGTGTTACAAGTGCGATGATTAGATAAGATTGTTTTTGCCTCTAGATTTTGGTTTTTCTTCACTGTCTTTAGCTTTATTCAGGAGTTTTGTTGTCTGTGATCAGTATACCACTGCTGAAACTCCTTTCCTTTGCATTATTCAGCCTCCATTGTATGAAGAATTGTGAATTTTTTTTATGTATTTTTCGCCATTCACAATTCTCCTTTACAAAGAAGTAGCTTAATTGAACTATCGTCTTTTGATTTGAAAGTGTCACAAGTGTCATTTTCAGTCAAAGAAAAGAATCCTACTCTTTTTGATGGTCAATTACACTGTTACTCTTGTATTTGATTTGAGTTGATAAGTATTTCAAGTGTCAAAAGCAGTTTTCAAATTAAAGTTGAAAGTGTCATCTTTGTCTTCCTTTTGTATTTTGAAGAGAAAATTTTTAGTACTGTCACTTTGAGAGAAAAGATAGTTTAGATTTGTACTTAGCATTCTTTTTTTCATTCACACATTAAGAAAGTAGAAAACAAATACATGCATGTGCATTTGCATTTAGACTTCTTGTTGATTTTGATTTAGGACAGCACATCTAGTGTGTGCTCTCTGCTCTATGTTGAAATAATCTCACTTCTCTTTCCTTAGTAGCTAGGATTTTCATTGCAAAAAGAAGAGTAAATGACTATTTATCATCTTAGATTGCATTTTTAGGAATTGTATATCTACATCACGCGGTGAACCTTAAAGGAAAACTTCTTAAGAAAGATAAACTGTAAAATAAATTCAATGAACATAAAAATGCTTTGGAACCTAACGCACAACATTTAGAAGTCTAGGCTAGAGAAGTATTCTGGCGTCGTAAAGCCTGGTAACTATCGCTTTCATCATAGGTTGGGTGATTCCTCCTGTTTGAGATAACAAATGCCAGTACAGACTTGTACTCCCATGTACTGTCAAGTATATATTGGGAGACCATAATAGGTTATATCCTTTATCCTTAGGAAGCTATGTCTACCATCCTATTGATCGCAATGAACTGAACACAACGTTCGGGAAGATTGACTACCGTACTGTAAAAAATATTTTGCAGTTTTGCGATTGGTTTGGTAATCCCTCTGTTTATATTTCTAGATTAGTCTCTTTCGTTCCTTTTCAGACTCCTTGAAAGAAAAGGTCCATCTGAGCACTTGTCACTTCAGGCTCATTAAAAATCAAAGGCGATTAGAGTCATCTTTAGCTTTTTCTCGACTCTTAAAAATTGAAAAATAAAGTTGTGTCAAAGTGTCCTAAAATTTATTTTAATCGGAATAACGTCATTGTTCCCTCATTGATCTTAGGTTGAGAAAATGGAGTCCACCAACCAAGGATTTCCCCTTGGGGGAGATCCTAGTCCTTTCTCCTCTTGGGGAGATGTTGGTGCACCTCATATGGCCACATTGTCCCTTCCAGGACTGACAATTGGCCTGCTAGTATGGCTCTTCTCAACTTCTGTCATTCAAAGCACCATGATTCTTGAGCAATAAAATCAGTAACCATATGATACTAAGGATACCCCCAACCTTCTACTTCATTTGTTTCTCCCTCTCCTCCTTCATCTTCACTTGGTAAAGTTGGTAAAACTAAAAACCAAGTAGCTGAGAAGAAGAAGAAAGGGAAGGAGAAGAAGGAGGAGGAGCCAACGACCAAAAGGGGAAACCATACATCGTCTAGCAAAAATGCACACACTACACCATCCAGGCCTAAATCTCCTTGTCTCATTTGCAAAACGCACCACTATCATCGAGATTGTCCTTGCATCCCACGGATCTTAAGGGATTGGTCTCCCCACTTGCACAATCTAGTGTCCTCAACCTCTGACAATCATGTTGAAAGTACACTGTCAACTAGTGAAAATGAAGTCATTGGATAGAGAGGAATATCTAAAATTCCTTGTAGACTGTGTGAGGGTGATCATGCCATCCACCATTGTCCCTTCCTGGATGAAGCTAAAAGAGTCTTGGATAACCGTCCTGCTTCACCGCTACGACTTCCTCCTGGATACAAGAAACTCTTGTCGAGTCCATCGATAGTTGAAAATTTGACTGACACCTTTGTGGTTAGTCAAAGCATCTATCATTGAAGATAAACCCTCTGAGTCCACACCAGACCAAATTCAATAGGTTGAGATGGCAGTTGACCCAGGTTTGTCTTTAGAAGGTCCATCCTCAGATGATATAGTCACTAAAGAGAATGAGAATGACACCGTTCAAATTCTCTTCGTAAACATAGACTCTGATGATGGGGGCAACCTTCCCATTCCTTTACCGCAGGAAGGAAGTTCGTTGGAGTCATATCCAGCCATTTATTTGGTCCCACCTCCAAGCAACCTAGTCATTTCCTTTGACTGGAATAGGCAAACCCTGTCTACCATCTAATGTACCATTCTGAATCATTGTACAAGCTTACAGAATGGTCATGGTTGGTACCATCATAGATGAAGGGGCTTCTGTGAGTATCCTTTCCTCAACTACTTGGAAAGCGCTTGGTTTGCCATTGCTTCTGCCTGAGATGCAAAATCTGACAGGCTTCGACAAAGGAACTAGTTGACCGTTAGGGATCCTTCCAAGTTTTCATATAACTTTGAGAACGAAAATCGTCTACCTAAACATAATGGTAGTCCATGGACCTTTAGATTACAATTTACTCCTTGGGCGTGACTAAATTTATAGCATGGGAACAATTTTCTCCTCGCTCTTTCGAGTGATGTGTTTTCTGCATGAAGGTAGAGTGGTCCATTTCGTAGACCAACTTGCATTCCCCAGCTCACACATAGCTAATTGTCAAATGCCATCCCTAACTGGTCTTTTTGTGCAAGGAATGTCTCATCAATCTCCAGTCCGTCCACCTGATGAACACGAGTAATTCGGTGATTGTGACTGAAACCCAAGGGGCATGCACCCTGGTTTTCTTCGGTAGGAAAACTTCAGGTATAGGGTAGGTTTCCGCGGAGGATATATGACTAGTCTGACACACCCATCCATTTAGGAAAATGGGATTAGACCAGAATAGGGTACCTCCATTAGAAGGTAGGCCTTTCCCGATAGAACAAATTTTTTGTCTGCAAATTGAAGGGTAACCTAGAAACTCTACTTCGCTATACCTGGGGCCATGCAAACCTTTTTGCATGAAAGTGAAAAGCAACCATTTATTTTCTTAGTTTGTAGGTTCTTAACCCTTTAAACTCATAGGATTGGTCATTCCTAGCTTACATAAAGAAAGGATGCGAAGCAAAGTTTCGAATGGTGCAAGCTCCCTAAACATTGAACCTATCGATGAGACATCCTTATTATATGACTGGCACAAGTAGTTTTATGAAAAGTTCAAGCTCATTAAAAATTAAACCTAGCAATGAGCATATGTTCCACCAGATTTTAAGCTCATTAAAAAATGAACCCACCTTTGGTAAATAACTGTTGCGAACACATTGACATCAACTTTTGAGCCTTGGTCATGTTCTTACTATCACCTCCACTCTGTTCTAGCCGATCATATGCCTCCATTTGATTATCTACCCCTTTTGAGGAACAACTGTGATGAGTGATTCTGTTAGCCATCTTCTTTACACTGCCGTGATTGGAAAGTTCCAAACCTTACCTGGAACTAGCTGCTACCCGAAAATATCACTCGTTCCTCGAAAAATGAGTCTCCTTTAAGCTATTTTCATTTGACTCATAAAATATGAAAAGATTGCCGAGCAATTGGCCTCTCCAGCTCGTTAAAATGATCGGAAGTGCTATCCCTCCTCTAGATTTTAATCTTT
The DNA here is from genome assembly GCA_000404065.3 of Pinus taeda. NCBI lineage: Eukaryota > Viridiplantae > Streptophyta > Pinopsida > Pinales > Pinaceae > Pinus > Pinus taeda. The sequence continues at coordinate 72,413 of APFE031447072.1, read as the reverse complement.
TTTGACCTAAGGGATAATTACACAAAAAGATCGAGCGCTTGTCTTGTTCAGCTCGTTAAAACTATCAAAAAGTCATCCCTTTCACATTGTTTTATACTTTTTCAGACTTAAGGGATTACATGATGAAAAAGGATTGTTGGAGTTTCCTTTCCGTCCCTTTTCAGAATCTCTAAAATTGAAAAAGGACTGAGTTATCTTTGTCATTAAACTCGTTAAAACCAATAGCGACAAACTTGTCCATGCAGACAAGAACGAGTTTCACCGTGGCTAGGCTTGTTAAAACATAGCGACGTGTTTGCCCAAAGGGAAAATTATAGAACAAGCATATGTTATCCTCCTCAAGCTTGATAAAAATAAAGAGGTACTGGTTAGCAATGACTAGGGAAAAATTGGGAAGAAAACTTGAAGAAACTTTATTGTTAGCAAGTTGCTCTTGAACATGACACTTTCACTCCATCACCATGACTAAGTCAGGTTGGGTTATTCTGTTCTCCAGTCATATTACCATTGGTCCACCGTACCATCCATTTTTGGGGTTAACGCTATCAATCCACTTTTGTGTGTCTGATATGTTCAAGAGAAGTCACTCAGAGAATTCACCAACCTAGCTTGTGTCTCATCCACTACAAGACCTTCACGCTTCATTATTTCATGACCGCGACCCTGAACCTTGTATCATCATATTGTTTTCACCTCCACAAAATCATTTGCTTTGTTCCATGTTGTAGATGTGGGATTCATTAATGCCCTCCTACGAAGGGTCACTTCTTGTCGACATCAGCTTATTATCCGACAATTCGACCTAGGAAAAACCCTTTCAGTACTTTGAAGCTTGCATGCCTCAATGGCAAGTTTCTCACTTCTGGCGATAGGTTTACATTAATGGCTTTCGACCGAAATATTTTGCATGGTGTTTGATTCCAACTCCCATTTTCACAGCACGTGAATTGTACTATCGTACCTTGAAGGTCATCATGATTATCAGTGATTCCTCCCGCGCCTGTTAACAACTTACATCATTGGCTAGTAATCAGGAAATGTCTTTCCATGTTTGACTTCAGAACATATTTTCACATGTATCGACTTGTACTTTGGGCAAAGATTGAACGAGTTTGAAGACCCGGGATCTAGTTTCATTCATCTAAGCTAAGATATATTCAGGAAAATAAAGACATCAAATGTACGTCATTGCTGCACAAATAATCATCCAAACCAAAGGATGATGGCTCTACCAGAATCATCAGTCTGCCACGCAGACTGTTGTCTATCCTATGTACATGAAAATGAATTTATAAAGCTAAGCATGGGAATGCCCACCTCAACTAGATCATGAAAATATTATGAAGATAATTTATTGTATCGTAACTTGATACAGGTCACCTTCCAGTTCAAAAAAACCTCGGATCCTCATGATAAAGCATTTCACCCGACATCAAAAGCTTTACAACCTCATGCTTTAGGGGGCAACTATTATAGACATATTTGGGCACTACAACCCCAATCACATATGTCCATAAACAAAGGGCTTCTAAGTCCCTAAAAGTGTTGTTTCATACCCTAAAGGAGCAAGGTGAGCTGATTACATCATCTCCCAGAAGTTCTCCATGAACAACTGCTCAGAACTAGTCAAAACTGGACCATATAGACTGCTCAGTGCTAAGGGTATGATGCATCTCACCTGCCACATGCAAAAAGTGCAATGCATACTGAAAATCCCTTCTGTGGGGTGCAGTGAGCAAGAGCAGACAAATGGCAAAAACAGTTGGTTAGGTGGAAACCCAGAGAATCTTCTAGAAACTGCCCATTTGACACTTGCCTCTCTGAATTCGCCTAGGGATGAGTAAGAGATCATGAATCTCCAAGTGGAACCAAGAACTATCAGAGAGAGGACACTAATCAAAATCCCAAAGATGACTCACCCACTGCAAACATCTATAATAAGAATCCCTCATCCCAGAGATCCAAAGCTGGAATCTGTATTTCGTAAGGAAGTGTTTGTTAGTTTCTTGGTGGAACCAAGTGTGGTGATCTAAGATTTTCATGAGGTGAAGAAGGGCTTTCATGCTGGGAGGATGATGCTAGGTCAGATCAATGGGTTGTAATCCTCTCTTCTACTCTTTCTATTAATAAAGATATTTGACTTTTTCTCCACATTCTTGTATGTTTGAGTTCATATATGCATTTGCGTGGTCAATATATATTTGGTCCTATATATTGTTTATGATTGTAGATCTTTGTGCTTTGACGGTATTATGCTACTTTGACTTTACAGGTGCTCTTTGAAGCGCGACAAGAAAGGGAGGAGTAGCAAAGATCTGTCAGAGGGGAGAGGAAACAAGGAGCCAAGCAAAAGACTGAGGTTGGTACTCTCTGCTTCTCTGTCATCTACTTCTCATAAAGGAAAACACAAGTAACTTTAGTTTGTTTGTTTCTAAGATAACTACCAGTCTTAGTGGGACTAGCAACTCTGAATGGACACTAGATTTCCTGATAACACTAATAACTCTGCTTTAACCAATGGTGCAATTCAAACATATCGAATTCACACTCTATGTCTGCAATTTTGAAAAATTGGTTAACTAAGGGAATGTGGTCAAGGTCTAGGGTATCAGAGAGTTTGGGATTTTCCTGCAATGAGGTTTTACTACCATATGGCTGGTCCTTTCTTTTTGGTGCAATTATTTAAAGAAATGGTGGAAGAAATAACAAAAGGCTAGGAGTAAGAATACCTAACAGAGAGGAGGTTTTGTTCTGATGGTATATCTAGTCATGCCACAAATCAGGTGTAAGGAGAAGTCGAGCTTTGGAAACCTGTGAATCAGAAATAAAATCAAAGCCATAGAAATTGCGTAAATGGGATGATGGGTTTATTTATAAAGGAAAATGTATAACTGTGAAAGGGAAACTGTTACTGAATAGGAGAATATTCATTTATGACCAATGAGAAGCTAGTAACAACTAGAAGAAACAAATATGCGGGTAGGAATGTAATGAATATGGACATGTGGAGCGAAAGGATTAGTGGATGGAAGGCACAAAAAAAGGGATTAACCATTGGCGGGATGTTGTATGAATGAATTGGGATAAGAAGATTTTGCGTGGGGGGGTAGTGGTAAGTGGTAATGAGTACGGGGGTGTGAAGTAAGAAAGGAGTGACAGGTTGCAATAGGCCTGCCATAAGGAAATCCAATTTTCAGACCCCCCCCCCTTTCCGTTATCACGCAATGCTCAAAGGGGGTGTGAAATGGCTTCCCCTCCATTGATCAGGGTGGGGAAGAGGATCATCGTCCAAAGATATCGACTTGTTAGTGGTTCACGATAAATTTCCTTTGTCGTTTTATGAATTTGGTTAAAAACATGGTAAAATTTTATTTATATAAAATTAATCACCTTTAATAGGTAATTAAATCCTAATCAAACAAACCTTAATCTAATTTCGGTGCATTTGGACTAGCAACCAATTCTTTGCCTAATTTCTTTGTAATCCTAATCTAATACATCATTTGGCCAAATTTTGAGCATGTTAAGCAATCATTTATTCTATTCTATCCTATCTAATGATGTTCTACCAAGATTAAATGATTTGGTGACCTTATTCACTAATCCCAAAACATAAATTTAAATGATTTTATCATGATTAAACTATATGATTTAAATCAAAACACTAGGTTGTGGAATTTTAAACAAGCTACACACAAAACCCTAGTTTATTTACAATGAAATTTATTCTTTTGAAGTGGCATTTAAATTTGCTCACTTATACAAATTTGATTTTCTTTTGATGGGGTTTCATTTCATCTCTTTTTTTATTTTTATTCTTTTTTCATTTTCATTTTATATTCTATGTTTTTTCATACCCTCTTTTATAAATAAAAACTAGCTTATCAAAAATAAATAATGTTACAACAGACTCATTCTTACATACTCCACTACTGCTAGGATTAAGCTCATCAAGACTATTATCATTCACAAAAGTATCAAATATATTTGATTGTCTTCCAAACAATGGAGGGGATCAAACTCCAATCCTTTGATGATATTTGCATTCATATATTTTTGGGACAATGAAACCTAATATAACTTTCCAAAAATAGGAATGGTAATTTTGGGGAATTTTTCTCCACAATTCTTACATTTCTTCTAATTCATTTCTGACATTGTTAGGAACAGGATCCCCTAAGGGTAGTTTTGGGGCTAAAAGCCCATGTTTTGGTCAAATTTTGTAACAAAGTTGTAAAGTCTCCACATTTGGTGGTCGTGGAGCATGGAGGCATCGTGAGTCATAAAGGGTTGTCTGCCCTTATTTTGTAAAGTAAAGTCGGCTGTAAAGATCTACCCATGGTCCATGGACCATGGGATTGTATAAAATGAGCTAAGTAAGTAAGCTCTAAGTAGTCTTAACAAGTCATGAATTGTAGTAAGAAGTCTTGAGAAATAAGGAGAGAAGACTAAGTTTCGAGTCGTAGCATAGGTAAAGGATCTGCAGCTGAGTGCGCAGAGGCATAGGGTAGAAGTCCACAACCGAGTGCGTGGACCCCTGCAGCTGTGTGCATAGGGTGGATAGAGTCTGTAATCATCTGAAGATATTAATAAAGAGAAGTATTCCATAGATTTTGTGTCTTTGTTTCTTGTTAATGCATCTTGTCATATTGTGTATGAATTGCATCTATAATACATATGTGATGCACGAATGCATGCAATTATGTTGGATAATTGAACACAAATAAGGATATCTATTTACACGGTGCTAACTGTGATTATCTAATAATATAAGTAAGATTCTTAAGATAACTTGGGAATCTATGCAATATGCTACCTTAGCAGTGCAAAAGTATCTAAACCAAAGGTTAGGGCAGTGCAAAGGTCAGTTGTACCCTTTTGTGGGGTATCAAAGGGAGGAATAAGGGGCTAGGCAGATGGAGTCCTAGAACTTAATGACATACTCGAAAGCAAGAATATAAGGAATAAATCGATAGCACGACCATCTCAGGGTGTGAAAACTTGTTTTTAGCATCCCCCAATACTGCTTCAGGTGAGACATTAGTCTGTGCTCCGTGGGCTGATGCCGAAAGTGCCAGTAGTGTAGGAATTTGTTTGGCTAACTAACGCTGAACCTGGTTCAAGCCCCACCAAGCCATGAAATGGTTCTGTTGCCAGGACTAGAATCTACATAAGAGATGTGTGATGTCGTATCATTAGAATCCAACTAAGAAAGAGATCAAAGACTGGTAGGATAGGAAGATCCACGAATTTGCGGCGTAGGAGAACAAGAGTCCATGACTGACAAAGGAACATTGGCTAGGCAGGTACCTATATACAGAAACACACGAGATATTTTTATGTTCCTTTTTGGTTGAGCTATATAAGTGGATCACGAAGCTAGTAGATGGCCAAGGAAGGTGGAGACTTGAAGGTCCTAACGTTTGGACCCAGAGCTAGTACATAAATTAGAATCATCTAAGGGTAAGATCATCCGCACTCTCGATCATTGGCTCGATCGCATCATAGGAGGATTTGTGACTGAATTCGTGGTCGATACCTTAGTCAGCTATAACAAGGTGGAGAGGCGCTTTTTCAAAGGTCTGGGAGGTAAGTACTTGAAGTCTTTGAATACCTAGATTAAGATGTTATTGTGTGAAAAACAAGTTATGTAGCTACCTTGATGTTCGAAGCTATGTGAAGCAGAAAAACTTACAGGAACTAAGGAAGAAAGGGTCCTGCATATAGTCCATTGATTTCACCTCCATGAGGTGATGGAGAGGGAATAGCACAAGCTTCTCTGCGAAGTGCTATTCAATTAATAAGATAAGGATTCCCACGACTGCCACCGCTACCCATACCACCTCCAACTTTACCACCATTTCCTGTGACTTCACCCGTACCACCTCCACCTCCACCACAATTGAGTATGGAAAATTCAATGAAGCTACCTTTGTTCAAAGGCTTTGAAAATGAGGACCTAGACCAATTCTGGCACATCGTGAAAGCTGTATGGGAAGCTCAAGGCATTATAGATGATCACTTAAAGAAGGCAACACTGGTTAGTGTTGTTAGGATATTCTGACACGTAGGAATAGTTAAGTATAACTTGGTCTAGTATAGAGTTAGGTAAAGTGTGTTTCTTTACTATGTACATTTGTAACTTACAATCCGACGGTCACGATATGTAGTGATCCGACGGTTCATTCTCTCCTCGGTATTACCGACACTTGATCCCTGGCTTGACACCCGATTGGTCCATGAATTCTATTTAAAGCGCATGGAGGGTCATTTGTAGGTTAACCGTGCATGAGAGAAGCTTATGTAAATTTTCATTCTTTTATTAATAAATCGCCTGTAGTAGCCACGTTGGCGCAGGCTGTGGACTGTTTCCCTCTCTGAGGGTTTTAACCATGTCAAAATACTGGTGTATTGATCTGTGATCTGTTTGTGAGTGGTGTCCTTTTGGTATTCTGTCTGAAGAACTTACCCTGTAAATTCCTACATATATCACCATGGACTAGTAAAGATTTTAGTTGAATTTCATTTAAGAAGTGTAGGGGATACATGGGAGGACTTTTTGGTAAGGAATTTCTTCCAAGATGCTCCAAATTTGCCTAAGGGAAGTCTTGTTAAAAGGAGTATGAGAAGGAAGACCAGTCTCACCATTCAAAGCACCCCTAAAACTTCAGCATAGAAAAACGATGAAGAAGAACAAATCTCTGAGAAATTAATAGAGATCAGAAAGTAGACTAAGCAGAGGAGAAAAATGAAAGAAAATCTTGAAGAAATCCACAAGGATATTCCTAAGCCTTCATCACCTAAAGAGGATGAACAACTGTTTTCTGATAGATTAATCAAAATTAGGGAACATATCAAGAAAGATAAGGAGAGAGGAAAGAGGAAAAAGGATACAAAGGAAGAGATCATAGGATCCCAAAACTTGAGGAGGAGTTCTAGACTCAGGAGAAAAGTGAAGAAAGTGAAATCAAAAGAGACCCAATTTATAGATTTAGAGGGAGAAACTCCAACTCAGTCCCCTGACAATATTCCATATGAACAAAGCCCACAGAACTCTCCTCCACAAAACTTTGAGGGTAGCCCAAGAAGAGTTTCTTGAGGCATTGATCCAATACAACAAAAAAACTATGACTACATAAAGTCATTGGAGAAAAAGAATACATTAGTAGAACCAGGGACTTCAGCTAATCTAGAGCAACCTGCCACCTCATAAGAAACTTTAACTAGCTCCCTTAAACAAGATATCTATGAGCTAGAAGTTCTGAATAGGCACATCCAAAGATAAAATGAAGCCTTAAAGGAACAGAATAAGTTGGATAAGATTATCCATGACAACACTACACTTCACTTGGCTTTATGGCACAAGAAGAACATAAAACTAAAAAGGAAGAATAAGAAGCTAAACAGGGCACTTATTAACCTCAAGTACAGATTTTTCATGAGGAAGACAAGGATCACAGTTTGTGAAAAGAAAAGCAAGAAGAGGAAGTTGGCTGTTTTGGTTGAAGTATCAGAACAAATGCAGTAGGAAGAGGAAGTTCACAATTTTTATTGCATGGGGACATGCAATAGTCTTACAGTGGGTGGTATGTTGAGTCACAAAACTGCCCTTTCCTTAACAACTTTTCTCACCCCTCCTTCTTTTTTTTTCCATGAAGAAATGCATTCCTATCATCAATAACCATTATACATTGCCTTAAGGAGAACATTTTAGTGATTTACATGTTATACTTTTATGTTTGTGTTATAGCTCCAAATCTCACTCTTGTGGTTTGTGATGCTACACTCATGGCCTAGGGAAACCCTCCTTCCAGACCTGGTCCAAAATTTAAAAAACAGTGTTTTATTCCCTATACGCGACATTTCCCTAAGCTAAACGCGTGTATATGAGGGTCTGTGTATACCCAACCCACGTATATGTCTTAAAACAATTAAAAAAAATAAATCTCCTTAATTTCGGGTGGAGATCACGGGTGTCACCTGTTGATTACATGTTAGTGCCCGTGGCCCAACTGTTCCCAACGAATTCCCAACTAAAAAACTACTTTGGGAGAAGTATAAAAATGCTTCAATGGAAGGCCAAAGGTAGGAGAGAAGAGAGAGAAAGATTAATATGCTGAGATTTCCTTGACCAGGTCTGAAGATCCTAGTGCCTCCTGCACTTCCCCCATTTTACAGGAAACCCTTGTTTCCTTGTGTGTGTTGATGTCTTCATACTACTTGAGATATCATAGAGTAAGTCATGGAAGGAGTTTGTTAAAGGCTTGAGGCTAGAAGAATCCAGGAGATAGTTCCGCTTGGAGCCTGCGAAAGGACGAATTAGGTGATATTATTCCTTTCTGTACTTTATTTGTCTATAATAAAAGAAACACATGTCTTGTTCCTGATATAAATATTCTTCATGTTTATGATATTCATGTATGATTGACAACAATATTATTGTTCCTAGTTTGGGTGTATTCAAGCCAATCAGGGCTCAACTATCTATTTGCTTTCTGTTGCTGTCTGGTCTGTTCTTGAATTGCAAGTTTGATAAGTTTTTCAGACTGTTTTTTATTTTTCTTGGAATCTTTTATATACGATGTTTTTTCTGTTTACAGAGGCATATATACACATCTTTCCTTAAGTAAACCTGCGTATATGCATGTTTCCTTAAGCTTTGTCGCATATACATGCGGCTGTGCGCAAACACAGTTGCGTATATCTTATAATTTTCAAGATTTTTAAAATCTTTTTGTTTTTGAAGGTCTACCTGTTGGTTTGATTCAGTCTTGAACAACTACTTTTCTATGACAGTATTTAGTTTTACAGCAAGTATCTGATTTCAAATTCTTTCTGATTGTGAAAAGGTTGGTCTTATTTGTTTTCCTTGCAAACGTCATCGTTTTTGCTTAAACACGCAAGATTTCTTGTTAGGAATCTTGGCTGCTCTGTGTCTTCAGGGTAGAAAGCTTGATCTCAATCTTGGTGTCAAGTTTTGTTTTGGTGATTTTTGGTTTGCATGTTGAAACAATATCTTTATTACCATCTGCTTTTCTTTCTTTCCGGAAGTTGTTGGTTTACACTTTCTTGAAAGTTGTCTTTTCAATATTTTGGTCTTTATTGCCAAGCTCTTGTTGTTGCTTGTTGATTGTTAAGAGCATTTCGAAACACCTTTTTGTTGAGTTCTCACTTGTTTTGTGTTGCAAACTCGCAAAGTGTTTCATTGCCTATTCTTCGATCATAAAGTTTCAGTCTTGTTTAGAGCACTTTTGAAAAGTCATTTTTGTTTTTCTTTTGAAGGAAACTTCTTGAAACTTTGTTTTGATTTCTTGAACTTTGTTTTGATTTAGTTTTCCTTTTTATGAGTGAAAGTGCATTTTTTTTTTGTCTTGAAACTTGCTTTTAGTGTTTGGACGAAATAAGCGTCAAACATCTTATATTCTATGTAAACATTTTAAGTGGAAAATTAAAAATTGATAATCAAGTAACTTTCATTTCTTGATTTAAGAGTAGTTTTGAGTTTTGCATCAGCATGTACTTGTTGCATTAGGATTAATTTGTGCATCTTTCTAGGCATCCATAGTTTCATTAACTTTTGTGAGTGTGAAGCTTGAGTAAGAGAAAAGAAAAAGAAAAATTTCTTTCTTTATTTGAAGTTCCTCTGAACCCTGTAGAAATTTATTTCATCAAAAAACGAAAACAAGTGCATTTGCATGTAGTTTGGTTTTTATTAATTTTTTTTGCATCCAAACACCACTAGTTTCACTTCCGCTTATCCCTTGACTTAAGTAACAACCCATTTAAAATCAAGCACTAATTAAAATATACTAGAACTTTTTATAATTGTTAATTTAGACACACCAACAAGTTTTAGGATATTTTAGGGCCTTGGATTAGGCGAGTGGAGAGATAACTCTCCAAGGCCATTTAAACTGTCAAACATAGGAGTCTGAATAGTGAGTGAAAATCCAATAGCATTAGGAAGACCATGAAAGCTCCGGATTTGGGAGTTAAGCACGAGGGTTTTTGAAGACAGGGAAGAGAGATACGCCCTCTCCTACTTGTCCGATCTTACCTCACGACTGTTCTGCCTGGCTTCTGCATTGAGTTGGTAACCTTAGTTGCTACTCCTAGGGATCTACATAGGTGGTTGTGGAGGGGAATCCCGTGGCACATGAGGTCGACGTTGTATCACTCTCAACGGTATTACTCGAGGGCACCCTTGCGAAGCTTGGGGGCTTGCACTTGCACAGGCTGTTGTTAGGAGGTCAGCGTAACTTCCTCTGTTACGTTTGATGATAGGACTGGGCTATCATTATCCCAGACTATCTTTGGAAGGCCCCTTACTTCACTTTCTTGTATTTTGGTGTTCGGTCCTAATCACCCGGAGCAGAAATACTTGAAAGTTGTTTCACTGGTTGATATCTTTTAGGGACTTTATAGTGTGTGCTCTGTGCTCCTAGTTGGCCTAGCTTTAAATTTTTTGAGTCTTTAGTTAGATCTTAATAAAGAATTCAAAGTGGCTAACCGATCACCTAGATGGTCTCGAAGACTTTGTGGTCTTTCACCACCAAGTTTAGAGCCTTCTCCTAGAAGGCATAGAGGTAATACTGCCGGTGGGTTTTGTCCGGTGGTGGCGGATGCATCGGGGATTGGTCCTCCTCTCGGGGGCATTAGTGTTCTAGATAGGCATGGTACTTCTATAGAATAAGAGAGGAACACTCTAGTTCTTTCTCGAGTCCTCTTTCGGGCAGAAGATAATGTAGAGGTAGAAGAACTCCCAGAGACGTCAGCGGCTCCAAATTCTCCCCTACCTTCTAGTTATCTAGAAGTATTACGATACGTTGGGACTCAGACGCATAGACCGTCGAGTCCAGGTCACATTACACACTTACCATCGATGACCACTACTGGAAGCATGACTTCTACTACAAGTGCTACAACTATGCAAACTCCAACATCAGTACAATGGGGAGGAACGATTTCCATCTCCTCTGCTTCTTTGTTTGGGTATTTTTCTAGCACATCTTTAGTTGGGTCTGTTGACCTCTACCGGTCAACTACCCATGCAGTACACCCCCTTGTTTCTTCGCAAAAAGGGGCAGCACCTGATCAGCGTATCCGTGCCATCCTGCAGTCATCAGCAGCTTGATCCATCTGATCGTAAACCCAGTATGCATGTATTAAATGTAAATAATCCTAGCAGATGTGAGTCGTGTTGTAAATTGCCTAGGTGGACCTAACTTTCCTATGATAATCTATGTCCCGGAAGGTTTTTCGTCTCACCGATCCTCAGATCGGCAGAGTTTTCCTTCAAACCTGACCCCAAAGCCGGGATAGATTTTGTCATCGGAATCTTAGAGAATCCTAGTGTGTTAGCCTGCTAGATTATAATCATGTCGCAGACCTGGGTGTTTTTGTGAGGGTCTATGTTAAAGGGGTTTTTCCCCTTGAGATGTAAACTGTTAAAATCATGATGTAATGTGTCCTGAGGGTCGAAATATGTTTTAAATCCCCTCTTGAGTCCTGAGTCCTAGGTCCTAGGTGATGTTTCCAAGGTCTTAGTTCGATGATCCATTTTAAAATGAATTAAGAAATTAAAAAATTAATAAAATTAATAATAAAATAATAAAATAAATAAAAATTAAAAAATTAAAAAAATAATATAAAAAAATAATAAAAAGTAATAAAAAATAATAAAAGTTTTAAAAAATAAATTTTAAAAATATAAAAATAATAATATTTTAAATCGACGGATGGGATCAAGAGATGTCTTGATCCTCATCAACGATCGAGATCATTTCAACATGGATCACTCGAACTAGCCGTTGGGATCATTTCCTTTATATAGGGTTTTAGGAAGTCATTTCAGATCATGGGATCTGTGAGTCAAAGACTGAAGAAGCTCTATTGTAAATCTGTTTCTGGTTAATAAAGAAGACTTTGGGGTCCATATCTTGCTGGTGTTACTCTCTTGAATGCTGTGAGATCGTTTAATTTTCTGTATATGTTATTTTCAGCCATTAATAATAGCTTTTTTGTAGAGTATTTGTGAGCACAGGTATCTTGCTCACTTGCTAGGGTTTGGGTGCTGTTAGGGTTTCTGAAGTAATGGCAGGTATCTCCATTACTTCCTGAGATCTAGCAGCATTCTGCCCTCTTTGCTGATGGTTGTTTTGAGCTGTGCAGAAAACATTTTCTGAAGGAAATTTGTGGGCGTTCGGGGAAGTTCTCGGCTGAACCAGCCAGCTCCCACAAGCATTTTTGCTGAGCCCAGCTGGATTTGATCCTGGGTCTATCATTCAGTTATTTTTTAAGTTTGCATGAGAGATTTTTCCGAAGTTTTCACAGTGAAAATCTGAAAATCAATATTTCTTTGAATCTTTTTCTGATCTTATTGTTGAATCTGGCTATTCAGGGGCCACATTTGTAGATTATTTAAATGTCCTAGGGTTTCAAATTTTTTATAACTTAGGGTTTCGTTTTTTTTTGGTCTTCCTGCACATATTTTTATTGAGCATTTCATCATAGGTTTCTGTTCTGCTATCAAGGAGATCAGACAGCGGGCTACCTGCGTTGACTCGGCTATCTGTTATATATAAGCACGATTAAAAAATGCATCCGTTTTTTTTTTGAAAAGAAGCTCTGGTTATTATGGCCATTCACTGATTGGTAGCAGTAATGTTGTAATTGCCACCTATTGGCTCTACAGAAAGCAGCAGCCCATACACATATAACCAGGAGAGAACGAGTGAGGAAAGGTGAAATCGGCGATGAAAATAATTTGGTGTAGCTGCACGATGATGCACCGGATTCACTACCTTCGTTGCTGCCCCTGAAACCATTACAATAACAGAAAGAGCAGTAGCTGATGGAGCCATGGCGATTCGATCTCAAGGCGTCTTCTGCTGCCCAAACCTGCAAACACGTCAACGCTCAGTAAAGTCACGTGCACAGGTTTAAGGAAAATCGATTTTGGTTTGAGCAGTTTTCGTTTGAAGCATGGTGTAACTCAGTCTTTACCTCATACCTCCACGCTAAGCTGCAAGACGCAAGCAAGTTTCAAGTTTGATTTATGCGTATTTCCTGCTGGCCCTCGATCCTTCAGCTTCACCTACGCTGCAGCCTCGCGCCATTTCCATGCAGCCCATCCGCTGCCTGCCATCGGACCCTCGAGACTCCCTGCGTGCATCCACAGAACCTGCAAACTGCGTATGAGCCAGGTAACAACAGACCAGTCATATTTATCAGGTGAGCGCGTCGTTGTTTTTTCCATTTGCGTGAGGGTAAGACGTGTTTTTTTTGGTTTGCCATAGTTTAGGTTTTAAAAATAAAAATAAAAAAAAAATATATTGTTTTTCATTTTATTTACATAGTTTTTTTTTTTTAGTTTTATTTATGTTTGTAACGTATGTATGTATATATGCATCAATCTATGTTTGGTAGTTTTAGTTTGGACTTAGGATTTTGATTTAGTTTTGTTTTAATTAGTTTCCTTTTGGTATTTTTTAACTTTAGTTTAATATATGTTAGGATGTGGCATTAGTTTAGCTTTGAAAAAAAAAAAATTATAAAAAATCATTTAGGGTTTTAGTTGTTAGGGTTTAGTTTAGGATTTTAATTTTTGTTTAGATTTTAATTTTTTTTATATATTGTTTCTTTTTTTTAGATTTAAATTAGATCATAATTTTTTGTTTTATTTTATTATTAAAAAAATTTATATATATATATATAAAATAAAAAATAAAAAAGTTTTTAATTAAGGGTTTTGGTTTTAGTTTTAGGATTTAAAATAGTTTTGATTTAGATTTTTTTAATTTTATTTAAAATTTAGTTTTTTGTTTCATTTATTATTTTAAAAAAAAAAAAAAAAAAAAAAAAAAAAAAAATAAAAAAATTTTGTTAGGGTTTAAATTTTTATTTAGGATTTTTTTTTAATTTTTGTTTTATTTTATTTTATTTTTATTTTATTTTTAATAATTAAAAAAAATCATAAAAAGTATAAAATAAAAAAATCAAATAAAATTTTTTTTTAGGACTTGGGATTAATTTTTGTTTTAAGAAAACCTATAAAAATTTTCATTCGTGGAAAATTAATCCTTGTTGGATTCAGTTGTTTTTTTTTTCAGTCGTTATCTTTCATGCTGAGATCTAAAATTTTCAAGTCGAGACACCGAATATTGATATCTGGTTAATTTACGATTCTCGTGGTGGTTTCATGCATTGTCGAAGTTTTCAGTTGCTGAATGTCGTCCTAGCTGATGACAAATGATTCTGTTTACGTTTCATGTTTTCTACATCATTTAACAAGTAATCGTTTTAGGCACTGGTCTGCTGAAATCGAATTTATCTAGTGTTTGTCTTATCGTGTCTCGTGTCTCCCAACCAGCTGGTCGACAGTTGGTCTCCATCATCTCACAGGGTCTACCCCCCTTAGCCGCGGGAGACAGGCTTAAACGGAGGGATCGGGGATCACAGTGACAGCCCCCGGTCTGAGCGTTGTCGTGTCATTTTGCGCGACAACAGGGTCTACCTCCATTCCTTCCACGAGTGGAAATTCCCAAACCAATGCTTTTAGTTCTAGATTCTTCCCATTTGGCACCCATTCACAGGGTATTCCATCAGTTCCGTTTAGTGCCACCACATCCATGATGGGTGGATCAACTTCATTCCAGGGTTTTCCTTTTGGAAGTTGTCATATACCACATTCCAACCCAACAATTGGATCTATGCCTTTCTCTTCCTTAGGACAAGGTAGAAATCCTTTTCAAGGTTGGACTAACCCTATGGTTAGTGGCATGGGAACTGGGAATCCATTTTTTGGCTAACAAGGGAATAGCCATACTACACAGTTAGTTCGTTTCAAATTATTCCTCCTTTATCTTCTGCTTGGAATCCTTATCAGGGGTTATCAACTCCTTATAATACTTTAGGAGGAAGCTTCACCGGTTATGGAGGTTTTGCGGCTGGAGTTGGTCAAACTCCAAATTTTACTCGATCACAAGGCTTGCCTTTTGGTTCAGCTGGTTTAGCTGGTTACTTCGGGCAGCCTGGTGCCTTCCAAAATCTAGGCCAATCTTTTTAGAACTTTGGGAGCTCCGCCTAGTCTAGGTGGAATCCCCAAGGTCTGTTTCTGGCAACTTTGAACTTGCCAGATCTCACAAAATTAACAAATGATCCAATCAAATACAATCTGGCCTAGCCTCCGGTCCCAACCAAACTCCCTTCGGACATTCCAAAATTTGAAGGGAAGAGTGGTGAAGACCCAGGCGACCTTGTAACCACATTCCATTTGTGGTGCTCATCAAACTCCCTTATTGATGATTCGATTAGGTTGAGACTTTTTCAACGCACCTTGACTGGTAATGCAGCCAAATGGTATATAGAGTTGCCAGGGGGAAGCTTTACATTTTCCGCCGACTTAGCTAATATTTTCTTAAATCATTTCCAGTTGTCTGTCCGTTATGATGCTGGAACTGAACTTCTGGCCAATTTTCGTCAGGACACAGCAACTCACATTTCCAATCATATTCAGGAATGGAGATGGAGAAAGAGGCTCATTAAGGCTGTAATTCCTCCGGAATACCATCTCGAATGGTTTTTGAAATACTTACAACCGGAAATCTCTAAGGATGTCTCCATGTCCAGATTCTATTTTGAGGAGCAAGCTATTTTTAGGGCCCAATAATTAGAATTGATCTACTCTCAGTCTGGGATCCTACAAAAATACTTGCTAGATGCTCCTAGGTCTAAGGTTGATATAGCTAAGTTGAAGCGAGGTCCCCATGCGGATGGTATCATTGGATCGGTAGACACAAATGCGGTGAATTTGTTGAGCCAATTGCAGCAGTTGTCTTTGCAAATTGCTCCTAACAACCAAGTCACATCGCCTAACCCTTCGACTTCCCAACCTTCTTCGGTTAATGCCGTCCAATCTGATAACCCTAAAGGAAATCAAAATTCAAATGGGAAAAAGAAAGGATGAGGTAAGAAAAATAACCAGGATGGGAAGGCCGACGCAAATAAATCCAGCAATAATGCTGGTGGTGGTAGAAATGAGTCTAGAAAGAAAGTCAAGTTTCCATGCAAGTTGTGCAGTGGAGACAATTTAACTCATCTCTGCCCAAAGATTCAGGATGCTCAGGGCTTGTTAGGGTAGCAAGGGGCTTCCAGTTCTCAAGCTGTGTTAACCAACCCTTTCCCCAAGGGCAGCAATTGTTTGTTGGCGCGAGTTCAAATCCTAGTACCTCCACTGGGGGCAGCCAAGAAGGGGAGAAATCATCGAATGTTTTCATGATGGGTTCTAATGTCCATGTGGCTACTCAGTCACGTGATTATGGTGAAGCCGAAACTTCCAAGGACAAAACTGCTCCCAGAAATACCGACCTTCATATTGAGCGACCCCCTATTGAGACTATACCACAGATACTGAAAGGTTCCGCTAAACACGCGACTATTAATCCCAACGCTAGGGCCACCCATAATTACTCCATTGTTGAGGATCTGGATCAGATTCCATGCGCCATGTCCACTTTAGAGGTTCTCCAGTCGTGTCTGTCTCAAAGAAGTGCTTTACTCTCGGCGATTGGGGCAGTTGATCCAACTAACTCTTTAGTGCTTACTATTGACATGTTAAATGTCAAAAAGTGACTCCCTCATCATATGGATTTTCAAATAAAGTCTACATACCGGAAGATTAATATTTTTCATACCGTTATTGATGAAGGAGCTTCCACGTGCGTTATGTTGATATCATGTTGGAAGGCTATTGGATCACCTTCGGTTGTTCCTTCACCTACCCTCCTGACTGCATTTGATGGGAATTCTCATAGGCCGCATGGGATTATCCCAGCCTTTCCCATATGTGTTGGGGGGAAGGTTGTTAATATTGAAGTAGAAGTCATCGATGCTAACCCAGACTACAATCTCCTCTTAGGAAGGAACTGGGTATACGAAATGGACACCGTTGTTTCGACTTTATTTCGTGTCATTTGTTTTCCTCATGAAGGGAAAATCGTTAAGGTTGATCAATTGGATTATTTTATAGTCGATCCTCAAGCAACTTCTGACTCTACTATTCCTTTAGTGGATAACCCTTGCCCGCCTACTGAGAATCTAGGAGTTGGGATGTATTCCTCATTGATGGGTACCTTTGACATTGATGGGTACCTTTGATTTTCCCTCTCCTATCGCTAGAATCAATGTCATTTCATCATCTAAGGAGTCTCCTCGAGAAGAGTTCTTTAGAACTCATTATTTTTCAGACCCTTGGACCTTGCCTTCACCTACAACCACATTAGCTGAAGGAGAAGTTAATGGAAAGGCATTCCCTATGTCTGCAGCTGAGCTTAGATATCAGTCTATCGTTAACTCTGCAGACGACCATTCTACTCCTTTTTCCGAAGAGGAGCTAGATGGTGATGTGGCCCCAGCCTGGGCCCTTGATTCTACCTATGCCTTGGATTGCTTAGGTTCAGTTTTACCTTCTAAAGAAGAAATCCTCGAAGTAATGATGGGTATAGATTGACCTTGGGAAGACTTACACCATTGTTCATATTTTCTTCCTCCATTGCAGGAAGTGGAATCTAGGTTCTCCAAGCTCTTTGCTAGTGATGTTTGTACGGTATCAAATCCTTTGGCTCCAACACACTTCCGTGCCGAAGGTAATATGTCAGTGATTTCAAAAACGATATCTATAAACATCTCTAGGGACCCTAACGTGATCAAGAATCTCTTCATCAGAATTTTATGTTCCCCTAAAGAAATTCAAATTTACACTGACCTTTTCAAAGAATTTCGAGATGTATTTGCTTGGTCTTATGAAGAAATGCCTGGAATTGATCCTTCTATAGTTCAATATGAGATCAAGACGTATGAAAATGCCAAGCCGGTTCGTTAGAGGCTTTGACTGGTTAATCATAGGAAAGCAGCAGCCAGTAAAGTTGAAGTAGAAAAGCTACTCAAGGCGGATTTCATATACCCTATTCCTCTTACCGATTGGGTTTCTAATCCAGTCCCCGTAGATAAAAAACAAGGAAAAATCCGAGTATGGATCGACTTTAGAGACCTAAACAAGGCTTGTCTGAAAGATAATTACCCCACACCATTCATTGATCAGATTATTGACGAGTGTGCGGGTAATGATATTTTTCCTTCATAGACGGTTTTTCAAGTTATAGTCAAATTTCTATCCTTCCTGAAGATCAACATAAGACAACTTTCATATGTCCCTGGGGTACTTTTGCATACAGAAAGATGCCTTTTGGTCTTAAAAATGCTGGAGACACTTTCCAGCGGGCCATGTCATATGCTTTCCACGACATTAAACATATCATCGAAGCATACTTGGACGATCTTGCTGCTCATTATCGAAAAAGAACTGATCACCCTAGTCATCTTCGAATGGTTTTTGAGCGATGTCATTTTTATAAAATCCGGTTGAATCACAACAAGTGTGTTTTTGCAGTTACGTCTGGTCGGTTGTTAGGGTTCATTGTGTCAAATGAAGGGATTAGGGTTGATCCCTTCAAGGTAGAGGCAATATTTCAATTGCCTCCATCGTCCTCAATTCGGCAACTTCAAAGTCTTCAAGGGAAGGCTAATTTCTTAAGACAGTTTATAGAGAACTATGCCGAGATCACTAAAGGGATCACGCGTTTGCTACAGAAAGGAGTTCCATTTGTGTGGGGCAACTTTGCGCAGTGGTCATTCGATGCTTTGAAAAAGGCATTAGTCTCTGCCCCGCTTTTGAGTCCACCAGATTATGGTAGGGAATTCCTTTTATATATCGCTGTAGCAGAATCAACCATTGGTATGGTTCTCTTTCAGGAAGATGATGCTCTCACAGAGAATGTGATTTATTATTTGAGCCAAGGCTTGATAGGTCTTGAACTTCACTACTCTCCGGTTGAGAAGTTGGCCTTGGAAGCTGTCCATGTTGTCCAGTGGATCCGCCATTATATTTTGCTATGCAAAACCTTTGTCTTAGCAGCGGTCAACCCATTTCAGTTTGTCCTCAGTAGGCGATTGATTGGGGGCAAATATAATCGATGGATAGTCATTCTACAAGAATTTGATCTCGAGTTCTTGTCCGCTAAATCTAAGAAACCTATGGTTTTTTCCGATCTAATTTTCGAGCTGCCTTGTGGAGAGGATACTGTTTATGAGGAAAGTTTTCCTAACAAAAATTTATTCCTCATCTCTTCACTTGACCCTTGGTATAGAGATATCATTGTTTATCTCCAGACTTCGAAGTTTCCCTCTACTTTCTCTAAGGATGAACGTTGAAAATTACGTCACCTGGCTAAAAATTATGTTATCATTGGTGATACATTATATTTTCGGGGGGTTGATTCAATCCTTCAGCTAACCTTAGAGGAAGTAGAGTCAGTGCTTAACGATTGCCACAATGGAGCTTGTGGCGGTCATCTATCAGGGCTTGCTACAGCTCAGCGTATCTTGCGTGCTGACTATTTTTGGCCTTCGCTCTTCAAAGATTATGTTGAAGTGGTCAAACTCTGTCACCCGTGCTAAGTTTATACTCAGAAGATGTGCGCACATCTAGCTCCTCTTTTTCTCGTTGTCACTGTTGGTCCTTTTACTAAGTGGGGTATTGATTTTACAACTTGTAATCCGCCTTCGACAGTGAATCACAAGTATATTATTGTGGCCATAGACTACTTCACCAAGTGGGCTGAGGCCATGCCCAGTTATAAAAACAATAGTGAGATAGCGGCATTGTTCCTTTTTAATCAGATTATCTAAAGGTTCGGTATCCCAAGAGAGATTGTCACTGACCATGGCAATCATTTCCAGAATCAACTAATGTCCGAATTGGCTCTCACATTAGGTTTCCGGCAGGAACATTCATCTCATTATTATCCTCAGGCCAATGGACAGGTCGAGGCAGTAAACAAAACTCTTAAGACGATCCTGCAAAGGACAATTGACAAAAATTGATCCAATTGGCATCTTATGTTATATCCCGCTCTATGGGCATACCGAACCTCCGTCAAGACTGCTACAGGTTTTACACCTTTTCAGTTAGTTTATGGGATGGAATCTATCCTTCCTGTCGAATGTGAAATTCCATCTCTTAAGTTAGCTGTTGAGCTCCTTCCAGAGACTTCTAGTCTCGAAGAGCGCCTCCTTCACTTGGAACATCTCCATGATTAGCATCGAGATGTTGCCACAGTCAACGAGGCTCATAAGAAAAGGGTGAAAACTCAGTATGATAAAGCTATCCATCCTCGAGTCTTTTCTAAAGGCGACCTTGTCTTAGTTTATGATCAAGATAAGGACATCTTGGGGGCAGGAAAATTCAAAGCTATGTGGTATGATCCCTTCATAATTAAACGAGTTTTAAAAAAGGGGTCGTATGAGTTAATCAATTTTGAAGGAAACAAATTGGCGGAGCCCCAAAACAGGCTCTACCTCAAGAAGTACTTTTCTTAAGTAGCAGTTAGGCAATGGCTTCTTTGTACATTATGTATATTTGTACATATTTTATCGAGAGTTTTTTGATATCAAGACTTTTTGGTCTGCTTTGGCAGGTGTTGATGGAAGACTTGGTTTATTTTGGATTCGCCGATGATGCTAGTCGGCACACTCAGAATCTTGCTTCCGCAGCTTGGGTACTTTATTATACAACTGGTCAGTTGATGGTATCAAGGGGAGTATGCATTGGTCCCGCTTCAAACAATATGGCTGAGTATACTGCCGTCATTAATTTACTATCCGAGGCTATTTCTTACGAAATCAACTCATTAGTAGTTTTTCTTGATTCACAATTGATTGTGTCACAATTAAATAACATTTATCGGGTAAGGGATCCATGTTTATATCGCCAGTATTTAAGGGTGATGTTGTTGCAAAGATCATTTACTTATATTAATTATTTGCATATTCCAAGATCTCATAATTGGTTAGCTGATTCTATTGCTAATCAAGCATTAGACTAGCACATCAATCATTCATCACAAGAAATTGAAACGTCAAAAAGTCTAACTATATATATATATCATAAAGCATCGCAAGTGTACATAGATTTTTCCAAAAAATATACAAAATTAGGACTCAAATGCCCATAATCATGTCCACTTTATCTAATTCCTCGGCTTAGGGTTAGCGGCTAAGTAGGCAACTAGTGCATTGGCCACACGCTTAAAAGTGCGGACCCAGTCTCGTGGCATGCCAACCACATGATGCTGCATCTCTACAGGAAGGTCCTCTACCACTGCCATCAGTACTCGATGAGTCAGTCTCACCAGGTGCTACTGAACTGTATGTAGAACTTGCTATGTGTCTGCAGCCGCCTCTTTGGCCCCTTGGCCGCAACGTTTGTGCCGTGGGAACTCATCTGGTTGTACTGGCCCAATATTTGGAACATGATCACCATATTAGTCATTTGAATCCTATCAAAAATATTTTTTTCGAAGTTCATTATTATATTTGAAAAATCACAAAAAATCATAAAATCTAAAACACTTACCAGTGTCGCCCCATGCTGCGGTCAGTGGCAATGCTAGATCGGGATCTCCTCAGAAATCCGACCCAGCATAGGGGTAGTCATCAATGGAGATGATCTGCTGGTCCCACCAAGAAAAGAAGTCGTCGTCAAATGTAACCAAGAAAAGAAGTCGTCGTCAAATGTAGTCCCTGGGACTTCCCCACCTCTTAGACATTTCAACAGATCAGCCCACCTGCCAATTCGTGGATCTCGTGGGGTGCTGATTGAAACTGGTACTCTAGGACGAAGTACGGGAACCCTCTCAAAAAAGAAAGAACACAAAATAGTCCCATATCCAAAGTTGTTGGTCTGCCCTCTCTTGATAGAAGTGAGCTGGCTCTTCATGCTAGCCAAAAGAGTAGTACACCAGTCAAATACAGTGGTGAGACAGTCAACTACCACACTCATGGTTAGTCGTGATGCTTGGTGCAGAGAAGCTGATTGGTTCACTCGAGCTATGGTGAATAGGATTATCCTCAGTGATAAACTTGCCACATGTGTGATGGAAATCTAACTTCCAACCTCCTTTGGATGTCCTGGGCAATAATTTGTACGTAGTCCTCGATTGAGAGACTGCTTCGTGTCCTGCCCCGGGAATGTACTACCTCTCCCCTTCGGGAAAGGCCGGTGATGAAATAGATATCTTCCACTTCTATCCTGAGTGGCATCTGGTCAATCATAAAGGCATCCTCCTCGATATTCCAGTAATCAAGGAGCATCTTGAGCAGATGTGTGTTTGCTTTCATATTTGGAAATTTGAAGAATTTTAGCAAACCACATCCCCGTAAGGCATCCAAAGCATCAGGATCATTCATGACCTCATCATCCACTGCAGTATGCTCTATTTCTCGCCAAGTGACTGACATATTGAAAGAAAAATGAATTTGGGCCGTTAGTTTTTATGTTTGAAGTGTTCGCGGCGTATACACGAGTCCCTTTGCACACAGTCGCATGTAGGGCCCGCGTGTACGCGGGTTTCATATTACCAACCAACATATATGCCGCGGTGAAATTTTTGGCAAAAAATTCAACAGTAAAACATTAATTAAAAATTCTAAAACTAGTCACAATCAATTGCAAGACAAGTATAAGAGTTACCTGGGGATTTTGGAAGAATCTGAACAGTTGAATTTGGCGTATGGAAAGTTTGCTCCTTTTGCTCCACTTCTCTGCTCTCAAACTCAATGGTGAAAATGGTGAGTCCAAAAACTCTTTTATAGGTTTTGAGAATGTCAATTTTTTTCAAAACTTGTTTTTGTTTGGTTTCATGTAACTTTTAACTTGGGAGCTTGGAATGTCGAGAATGGTTTGATTTTCAGGACATTTTGACGTTTTTTCGACAGTTTCGAGACGGTTCCATGACTGTTGACCCATCATGGCAGGTATCGTTTTCTCACTGGCATATAGGTTAGGGAAGCCATTTTTCCATTGCATTATGCATACTAGCCTCCATCTGTCGATACACTTTCCATAGGGTCGATCCCATCGTGTTATGGTTCGTAAACCATTTTCACTTGCCGATTCTTTAAATCATGACACGATGGTAGAAGCCATCCTTTACATGGGCATCGTAGTTAGCACCTCACTAACATTTGTTGCCCATGCTGCTCTGATTTGAGTAGGCTCGGGAGTCCTTTGTAGTCCCGCCATGACTTATGCGATGAAGACTCATTCCTCTTTACTTCTTTGCTTTGTTCTGGCCTTATACCCGAGAGGCTCCTTTGTGTTGAGTTGTACTACTGCATTGCATTTTGACCATTTGCACCTTTTGGCCTTGAACCGGCTTCACTTGGACTCGTGTTTAAGCCAACTTTTGACCATGACAATTGCAAAATCAAACTTGCATACTTTTTACTTCTGCAACTTGACACGCCTTGACCCGTGGAAGGAACACACCTTTGAGTGTCTTTAGCCAATTTTCGCTTCCCTGCATTGTGCATAGGAATGTTCCACTCCCAAGAACTAGATCATTTTCTTCACCGACACTCGTTCTTTCCACTGTACTATAACATTCTTTTAGTCTTTTTCTAGCTTAAAGAAAAAGACAAAAAAAAAATTATATATTCCAAAAAGAGTGGGAATGAGACAATATTTCCATTTATTGTTGGTAGCTAGAGTCAGTCGTGTCACCCTTGAACAAAGCACTCAAAGCAAAGTCTCCTCTGTTTGGACGGGATTTAGTTTGACTTAGGTATGCCTTAACCTTGTTATTGAGTCAGTTCTCCCCCGATTGGTTATCTCTTCCAATCATATGGAGGGTTCGTTTGTGCCTCCTGCACAACGGGCTTATACAAAGTCATCATATGCTGCCACATAGTCACATTGAGTCATGCTTTTGTTCAAGGGAAGTTAGCCTGAGTCGGCCTCTCTGCGATGTCTCTTGACTCATTCTTCAGTCAGCCATCCTTGGTTTTCAGTATCATGTCTATCATCACATCAGTTATATTGGTCCTTTACTCATGCCGGTTTGAGAAGGTCTCCATTGAATTCTTGCTGGTGGGTCTTGTCCTTATCGACGATGACATCTTGCTCTAAGGACAAGCCTAGAGCTGCACCCTGGCCCTATTTTCATTATTGATAGGCCACCTTGTGCTCAACATCGATCAGTATCATGGGTATTTGACTGAGTGGTTTCCCTTGTGTTTGACATCAGCTTACATTATCACACATTGGGATTCGTGTAGTACCTTGGTTTCCATTTGACCCTATTGGTGGATACGTCGCCTCTGTGTCAGCTTTCGTTATTGGTTGGTTCAGAGGGTTTCTGCCGTGATTTAGCCACATCTTGTGTACGCCGGAAACGCACCCTGGTCGGGTTACTACATCTTTTTCATCTGATTCCTTCCACATTATTGGCCTACGGGTTACACTCGTGCTAGATTGATGAAGGATGCCTTAATGCCTTCCTTCTAGCGGATCTTTCCCTATAAACTTCGACTCATTGCTCTGGGGAAAAGATCTAGAGTCCATTTGGCAGTACCTTGGGGTTTGCAGTCATTAGTGGCAGATCCTTCGCTATCGACAGTGGGAAACCATCATTGTCCCCTGATTGATAGATTCTTACAGGTGTTCGACTCTAGCTCATCTATTCACACTTTTTAGATTTTACTGGGTACCTTGACGCTCATTATCATTATCTGTGAGTAGTCTCGCGTTTGTTAATGATATATATCAATGATCGGTAATCAAACGATTTCTCACATGGTCGACTTCAGATCATTTATTCCCATGCTGTAGAAATGTACTACGATGGTTGGTGAAGACCTTAGGTTGTATCAGCATCCATTGGTTCACTTGACAGTTGCTCCTGTTGCTGCTAGTTGATACCACTCCACCTTATATGTTGCAGTCATTCATGGTGACATTTTATATGCTGGCACCTGAGTTTGCAATGTATTACCATCTTATTCCATCTTATTCCATCATGTTCATTTGGTACTTTTTGGGATCAGTATTTGATATCAGTGATCCACTTCATCCTTTAGCATCATTGACATTCTTATATGTGACATTCAGACATGTACTTGTTCGATCTTGATCAGATGATCCATTATGTATTTTCCAATCATTTATACTTGTATACCTAGTGGATCCACTTGTACTTGATATGCAGACATGCTGTACTTTCTCTGAGCATGGGTATGCCTGCCTCAGATAGTGTTTCTTTCTGATCTCCTTTTGTGGCTTGGCAGGCTGAATTCTAATGCTGTCCTTCTCAGTTTTCGACAGATTTCCTTTCCATGAACTTTATTAATACATTTTGGCCATCATGTACCCCTTCTGACCTCATATATTAGGGGGCATCTGTTATAGCTCCAAATCTCACTCTTGTGGTTTGTGATGCTGCACTCATGGCCTAGGGCAACCCCTCCTTCTAGACCTGGTCCAAAATTTAAAAAAATGTGTTTTATTCCCTATACGCGACATTGCCCTGAGCTAAACACGTGTATACACGAGTCTGTGTATACCCAACCCACGTATATGTCTTAAAACACTTAAAAAAAATAAATCTCCTTGATTTCGGGCGGATATCACAGGTTTCACCTGTTGATTACCTGTTAGTGCCCGTGGCCCAACTGTTCCCAACGAATTCCCAACGAATTCCCAACTAAAAAACTACTTTGGGAGAAGTATAAAAAGGCTTCAATGGGTAGGCCAAAGGGAGGAGAGAAGAGAGAGAAAGATTATTATGCTGAGATTTCCCTGACCAGGTCTGAAGATCCTAGTGCCTCCTGCACTTCCCCCATTTTACAGGAAACCCTTGTTTCCTTGTGTGTGTTGATGTCTTCATACTACTTGAGATATCATGGAGTAAGTCATGGAAGGAGTTTGTTAAAGGCTTGAGGCTGGACGAATCCAGGAGACGGTTCCACTTGGAGCCTGCGAAAGGACAAATAAGGTGAAATTATTCCTTTATGTACTTTATTTGTCTATAATAAAAGAAACACATATCTTTGTTCCTGATATAAATCTTCTTCATGTTTATGATATTCATGTATGATTCATATGTGAATGGTTGTTTAATTGCATAACTAACTACCTTTCATTATAATATGAAGATGGTTTCTTTATGATATTTAGTCCATATACTGCTGTACTTTCTGGAATTGATTGTTTTGTAGGTTGAAGGAGCAAAAGGAACTCCAAGAAGGGTTTGGACCCTAGAAGGCTCTTCTCAAATGTAGGACCTCACGTACACCCCTTATAGTAGAGTTTACTTATATTAGCATTATTGCTATATGGAATGTGAGTTTCTTTGTATAGACAACCTCTAGTCTACTAGGGTATCAACCCAAGACCCTACGGGAATTTATTCCCTAACAATTTGCTATTTGAATAAGCTTTTGTCTTTTAGCTACGGAACGCAGCCTATTTTGTAGCTAATCGGCTATTCCGCAGCTACTTCCATGCTTTTACAGGTTCCAGGTGTCAGGAGGAGAAAATAGTGTAGAATTTTGTAGAATTTTTCCTACAAATCAGATAGCTTTGATACCATGTAGAACTTTTTCTACAAATTAGCTAGCTCTGGTACCATATAGAAATTCCCACTGTAGATCAACTTGGTAATGCAATGTACTAAAGAAAAACACTTGATCTACTTCTGCAAAAAATTTAGCGGAAGCTTAATCAACCATGAGCAACATCCATAAGAACACATATAACTGATAAGAAAGAATCAATCACACATAACACATAAGAGTTTACCCAAGGAAAGCACCTGCGTAAAACCCCATCTCTGTATTATCATACAAGTGGAAATATAGTCTAGATTACACAAAGACTTAGCTGGGAAGCTATCTAGCTCTTAGTACAATCCCTCTACTGCTCATAGACAGTCAAAGGGTTCTCACAAACCTTCTCCTTTGCCCTCCAAGCCTCCTATTTCCTTGTGTAGTTTTCCTTGGGGTCCAGTGCTGCCACCTGTGTGAATTGGCCTCTTCACACACTCACTAACCTCTAATCTAACTACACAAACCTGAAGGAGATAAATCCTCATCATGGATGAGCTTCCTTTATAGGAAAAATATTCATCCAAATGATAGTACACTGTCCCTTCTCTGATCTCAACTAGGTCTCTGTCTGAACTGACATGCATGAGTTATTTAAGCTATAATATTCCGTTATCTGAAAATACCAGTTGTTACATGCATGCAAGCATTAAAAAACTGAATCTCATTAATTGAACAACTTGTTAAATTAATCTAACTAGACTTGACTCAGTTAACCAAGCCAACTAATTACAACTCATAATTACAACTCATCCTCATCCTTTAACTGATGGTTAAATCCCTCAATCAAAGGAGAAACTGTTGCATGTCCTCACATAGACTTCAAGTTCATAATTCCTTAACTAATTAACTCAAACTGAATTAATTGATTAATTTACAAACTTCTGTGAATATCAAATTTGAATTTTAGTTTCTATTTTAGTCTAGGGACTGACTAAAAATAGGAATCCATTTTGAACTGCTAAAAATAGAACTTCTATTTTTAACACTTCCATTTTTCATTCCCTGTTGCCCAATCCAGCACTGGTACCCAAACTACTATTTTTAGCAGTGCTATTTTTAGCACTTCTATTTTTAGCAATTTTTTGTTGCCATTTTCAACACCCTGTGCATGATTGTGCACAATCCTCCTAGGCGTTGGACATCCTCAGTGGGAACATTCCTCATCTCTAATTTTCATTCCTTTAACTACTTGGTTTCCATTCATGTTTTTTTCATATTACTAGTTTTCCTCTAGCCATCCTCTCTGCTAAACACTCTTCTTTCATCTCTCAACTAGCTCTTTGGGCATTGAGTTTCTTCTTCGGTATATCTCTTGTAGACTTGTGCATTCTCCAGTTAATCTCTTTGGTCGCCCTTGGGTTTTCCCTTATTCCTCCTTCTAAGCCAACTCTTCCTCTCTGTGGTCAGTCGCATGCTCACGTCTCTATGGAGCCTTGCTTTCATCTAACCTCTTACCATATGACCCCTTTCCCTCCTCACGTGACTCCTCTCACCTGGTTAGTTGCTTATTCCCCTCTCACCCTGACATTTTGGTCTTATCTCATTGTCACGACCTTCATCATGCCTCATCAGTGTGCACATATTTGTTAAGGAGTGCCTTATCATCAAGAGAAGACTTCTTAGGGTCACTCTGGTACCCATCATTGCCTGGCGGAAACAACATCTAGGTTTCAAGATCTTCCCAAGACCCCATCTAGCAAGGGATAGACCACATGGAACGTGTGGGGGCCTCTGCACAACAACTTTCAGACACTGATGTTCTTGCTAAACTGGCAAACTCTGTGCCAGAAGTTGGACATATGTAAGATTACTTCAACAAGTACATGTACACTATCAACATGTACTAGCACTTTAAGTTTCTCCTTAGTTGTATTTTGATGGATCGGTTCAAGCACAAAGTAGACATCCTACACTCTTTGGAGCATTTACACCGTCACTCATGGGACATGGACTACGGCTTGGATTGCATTGAGTAACATTTTAGTATCCCTCCTCTCACTGGTAGCAACCCAACAAGAATGAAGATCCAATTTAGGTTGTTGCCACAGACTGTGAACCATTTGTTTAGCTTATGTCATGTCCCTTACTATTTTAAATTTTGATCTTACATTTTGTCTTGATGACCTATACCTGTTTTTTAATCCATATCTCATCTTTTTTGTCTTTTGCACATTTTGATATCCTACACCTCTTTATGAAAGGTGAACTAAACACACTTTTAACTATGATTAAATCATCCGAATAAAAACCAACCTAAAAAATTTAACATATACACATTTATGTGTAGTCTAATTTAAAATTTCAAAAATTAGAATGTTGGAAAAAATATTATTAATTAGTATTTAAGTTTTTTTTATAATTATTAAAAAAATAGGTAGTTTAATTCAAAATTTTGGAAAACTAGTAAATAATATAATAACTAGTCAAACAGTTACCTTATAATTTACCAATTACAATGTAACTTGTCAATATATAATAAATTTTTTGATATCTAATATTCAATAATAAAAACATAGGACTGCTCAACTTGTAATGGAAATAATGTGGGATTTGATAATAAAAAGATTGAAAGACTCGAAATTCAAATCACTTAATTTTGACCCAATTTAATTTTATGGAGAGGGAAACCTTAGATCACTAAAAAAATTCACAAGAAAAATCATATTATATTGATATAGAGATATCAATTACATATATAGGTTTAATGGAATATCACTAAAAATTTACTAATAACTACTGATCAGGCAGCTGATAGATTCCTTTGGATAACTAAATAACTACTGATCAAGCAACTGATAGATTCCTCTGGATAACTAAGATAAAAAAAGGTAATAAATTTTGACAGTGAAAGGATGATCACTTCTGCATATATTCCATTCCAAAAATGTTCACACCTCATTTGTTCCCACAGTTGCTCCACTGCTTCCCTCCCAGCGCAGTTTGGGGCATCCATAGTCATAATATAGACTTTTAACTGTGGGTGCTTGGCTATCAAATAATAAAATAGCACACGGCTTTCTGATTTCAGGGTACTGCATAACATAAATACAATTTCAGGTGATGACTACATCATAATAAACATGAAACATTAAAATAGAAAAAGTTTCTTGGAGAATAAAATACACCATTAACAACGATTTTTATTTTCTTCATATTCAAATCTACACATCGCATGACTTTGGCGACTTTCATTTATCAAACACAATACGTGGCAGTTACAAACATTCTTGCCCCCCAGCAGAATTCTTTCTCTGCCACGCTGGAGGCCATGGCAGCTACAGGAGGACCCTGAAGAGCTACATTTATAATCATCAGCATTGACTATATGGTGATTGCCAATTAACATTTTCATACTTTCATAACATAGCTATGCATCAATCATATAATTGCTCCAATTGACTTCGATGTGCCAATGGTAAGTTAACTGATATTTCATTTATCTCAACACTGTCAATGATTAAATTAGCGCAACCCTCCACATCAAAATACTTGAGCTTCTTTAAATTCCTGAAGTTATTTGGAAGCCTCTCCAAATTATGGCATCCTGAGAGATCGATGTATTCGAGGTTACTTAAATAACAAAAAGACTCCGGCAGGCTTTTCAAATTGTGGCAATTTGAGAGATTGATATCCTCGAGGTTCTTTAAATCAGCAAAAGAATCGGGCAGCTTCTCCAAATTGTGGCACCCTTGCAGATCAATGTGTTGGAGGTATCTCAATTCACCAAACGAATCGGGCAGCCTCTGCAGATCGTGGCAGCCTGAGAGATTGATATGTCGGAGGTCCCTCAAATCACCAAAGGAGTCTGGTAGCCTCTGCAAATTATGACAGCCACGCATATCGATGTGTTGGAGGCCAGTTAAATCACCAAAGTAATCCGGCAGCATCATCAAATCGCGGCAATATGAGACATTGATGTGTCGGAGTTGCGATAAGTATATGAAAGAACTGGGCAGCATCTCCAAATTGCTGGAGAATGAAAGATCAATATGTTGGAGTCCCCTTAAACGACCAAAGAATTCTGGCAGTGACTTCAGTTTTGAACAGTCTGTTAACACCAAGGCTTTCAACGATCGCAAATGACAAAATTCATTAGGCAAATTTGTCAGGTTAACATGTCCAGAGAAATACTTGCAGACGACAAAGCGTTCTAGGTGCTTCAGCCGCCCTATGGATCCTGGAATGTCGGAGAGCGGAGCATTAATCTCTAACTCCTTCAACTCCAAAGGAAGTGCCTGCAAAATATATTCAC
The DNA here is from genome assembly GCA_000404065.3 of Pinus taeda. NCBI lineage: Eukaryota > Viridiplantae > Streptophyta > Pinopsida > Pinales > Pinaceae > Pinus > Pinus taeda. The sequence continues at coordinate 41,659 of APFE031447072.1, read as the reverse complement.
GCGTTGTTTCAATTATAAATACATCTTAATCCCTATTCGATGTAAAACTCTTTCATATCTTTCTGACACCGTGTGGTGCCATATATTAAATTAATAACGAGAAACACAAAAACGTTAACACGATAGTTTTCTGTTTACCTTTGATTCGTCTTCCCACAATGTTTGTAATTTGCTCCCGGACACTTGTACAACCCTTAAACTCTCCATTGGTACCCACGAAGGCAGGGAAGGCGTGGGACACTTGTTCCACCGTAGCCATATCAGACGTCTTGGGACCTGCTCCTCCGGCCTTTTCAAAAGGCGTTCCAAAATACCACTTTCAGTATCAAGAAGTTCCAAGCTCCTCACATCAATAGCGCCCAATGCATCAACATCATCATTATTTTCACCCAGTACCATCTTAATGCCCCGCACGTCTCTTCCCTGTCCATTCTTGAAAACTGCTAGTTATTACCTTTCAGGTTTGGAAAATGATAAAAGAAAAATAACAGAATTGAACCTTGATACCCGTTCGTTCTTGAAAAATGATGGTTATGACTTCGCCATTTTCAAAAATATCAAAAAAATTACAAAATCGAAAGCTGATTTTTATGGAATAATCTATAAGATTGATGACTCAGCACTCACAGATAACTGTTCCTTAATATTGGTAGTAGAACGCAAAAGACGAGGAGGCAACGAAGCATCAGCAACAGCAACAGCTCTTCCGAAATCCCGAAGGTGATCGTGCATATCTATATTATTTTCACTATCCAGTGCCAAAAGGCATTTGTACTGTAGAGTTACAAACCCGAAACGACCATCCCAGCCGGATCCCTCCCATATTCTTATGGCAGTATCCCTTTTTTGTCCTATGAAAAAACACGCAGCGTCTAAGAACATCTGCTTTGCTTCCCAGTCGAGGCTGTCGTAACTAATTTGAAGTATTTCTTGTGTCTCACCCGGAGGTATTTTTTGAAGTCTTTCCAATTGGTGTTGCCAATACAATCGGTTATCATTACCATTGAGATGTGCTCCAAACACTGTTAAAAATAAAGGCAAACCTTTTAGGGGTTTTAAGAAGTTATCTACGAGAGATCCAAATCCTTCAATAGGATTGGGCAGGTTGAAGGCATAGGCGCAGAAAAGCTGTCGGGAATGTTGATGATCAAGCCCTTCTAACTCATAAATTGCTGCATTCTCAACTCCTGAGCTTCTGATCACCCCTTCATCTCGAGATGTAATCACTACTAAGCTATCTGACAGGAAATTACTTTGAACTGGAAAAAGTGCATGAATCTGATTCAGCTGATCTACATCATCTATAATCATTAAGACACGACAAGATGAGAGGTGTTTTTTAAGCTCCTCTTTACCTTCATCAATACTGTTTATCAGCGCATCCGTTCCAGTCAAGCTTTTAAGAAGTTGTCCTTGCAAAGAATTTAAAGACCCTAGCCTTGCCTTTTCTCTCACATTAGATATAAAACAAAATTTACTGTAATTTAGTCTCTTCCGATCGAAGAGTTCTTTCGCCAGGGTTGTCTTTCCTACTCCGCCGACGCCAACAATCCCCACGACTTGAGGTTTGGCACTTTGATGATTTTGAGAAAAAACTTTATTTTCGAAGTCTTTCACCTTTTCATCCAAACCTATTAGATATTTTGCTGCCCCCTCTTTCTGTCTCTTTCCAGCCAGCAACGACACACGTTCAACAAGCCGGTCTAACAACCCGAACTCGTCCCTGGTTATTTGGGAGAAAATAAATACTAGTGAGAAACAAACGTCTATGCATGTCAATCCAAAAACACCAACAGGAAATAAATAAATAATTAAAACCACAGGGGTTTGGAGGTCTTACCCGTCAAACTTGCCGTCGAGATCAAACCCACTTATGTCTGCAACTGAGGAAAGAGCATCTCTCCACATCTGAATAGTGGCGGGATCATATCGTAGCTTCTCTTCTTGTGTTCGAGGGTCCAACGTTGTCTTCAATTCAAGCTGGTGCAAGCTGAGACCATAACCTTTAGTTTTGTTCTTATCTGTCCGCCTAAGATCAGCCGGGTTGACATGGTAAAAAACAGGGATAATTGGAGCCCCAGACTGTCGCATGAGCAGGAGCTCATTTAAACACCAACGGGATTCTGCATATTTCGGTGAAAAGACGGCAACGTGGACGGAGGCGTTTCTAATAGCATCTTCTAATTGAGAAGGAAAAGATTGTCCTCCCTGCAAATCCTTTTCATCTAAAAAGGGTCTCAATCCACGTAAAAGAAGAGCACCGTAGAGATGGCCGGCAAAGTTTTTCTTCACTTCCCCACGATAGTTGATAAACACATCGTATTTATCAACAGCAGCGGTGGAAGAGGAGGAAGCACCATCCGAAGATCTCTGATTTTCCATTTCAATTTCTTCGATTTCAGAGGGGGTTTGGGTGATCGATGATGCAGGCGTTGGGTATGCCACTGCCAATTGTTCGACGATTATAAATTGGGTGCTGCGATGCTCTGGATGGTCAATGCAGAGGGAGGAGACGACGTTAGGAGGTGCAGAGGTGGGGATAAATTGTGAAGCAAGAAAGTGGAGAGTGCAGAGATTACATAAAGGCTACTTGTAGAGGCAGAGGGTAATAGAATAAGGGAAATATTTGATTTGCAAGGCCATGAACCGCGTCAATCTTATCTGCTTTGCGTGTGGGATCCACATTGCTAATCATAGACACAGGCTGGAGTCATGCCTTTGAGTGTGGTGGAACCCATAATGCTTTGTGCTCTTTCCTTTTATTTTTCTATTTTACCCTTAGAATTTTGGTAGAATCCCACCAGTATTCTTACATTATCCATATACCCACCAGTGTTCTTACAGTGCAACTTGAGCTGTATCCATATACCCAGACGTGTGCATCATCCAAGAAAGCACGGTGCGCGCAAAAAGCAGAAGCCGACAAAATGGTGAACTCGAAAGCATGTTCCCCACTATGATGTGCTCCAAACACTATTACAAATAAAGGCAAACCTTTTAGGGGTTTTAAGAAGTTATCTACGAGAGTGACCTGGTTGAAGGCATAGGCGCAGAAAATAAAGGCAATCCTTCAATAGGATTGGGCTGGTTGAAGGCATAGGCGCAGAAAATAAACTTTTTGTACTCTGTAAAATTAAATTTAGACTGTAGAATATATAGAGTATCAAATTAAAATACCCTAAATCCAATAACATTTATGAATTTAAATATATACACTGCCATAACATTCATTAATCTGGCTCAATGTATATATTGCCTACCCAAACATATATAAATTATAAATTTAAGTAGTTAAAAAAATATTAAATCTGAAATAACTCAAATCCAGTAATATAGCACAATATTTATAAATCTTCCTCTATACTCTCTACCCTACCCTTTGCTTCATGAATCTACATCTATCCTGTCATTCATGAATCTACATCCATACACTCTACCCCGTGGAATCTGCCTCAGTTTGCTTAGAAAGTGGCCCACATACAGAAATTTTACTGTACAACGCGCATTGGACTATATATTCTACCTTTGTGCGTGGGCTCCACACACGTGTTTACAAGTTAAGACGCGTGCACATAAAAGTACTAGATGCAATACCAAGGTAATCAAATGAGTTCTTCTATAAACTTGGATCCTATCTCCAAATGCTTATGTTGACTCCTTATTGATGATACATGAGCTCAATATTTTTCTAAAAGTGGCACTCCAAATCCTTACCATGGTCATGTGGATCCAAATACATAGATCCATACATATCAAAAAAATCCTTTGCATAACACACTATTTCTAGAGAATAAGAAATCTAAAATTCTTTGCAAATTCAAATCGCAGATTGTAATATGCTAAAACAATTGACTTGAATCTACTCTACTCATCAGCCGAAACAATAAACAATCGATGAAATCACAAGAAGATAAGAGAAAGAATTCAATCACACATAAAACAATGATTTTCTGGGGAAAGGGACAGCTAAAAACCACTGCTATTTGTATATTGCATTAATTAGAAAATATGAGAAGATTACAATGCTTTTTCTCAAGCCCAAGCAATCTCTGCACTATTTCTATCTATCTTACTACTTCCCAGACAAGCTCAAGCCAATACTTGGCCAATTTTGTTGCCTGCGAAGCTCCTATTTCCTTGTGTTGATCCCTTGGGAATTAGCCCATATTTAATTGGGAAATTCCACAATTATGAATTGTGTAATCCTCATAGGCCTTCCTCTGATTGCATGCAGCACCTATACAATTCAGATGATTATACAATTGATAGTACATTGTCCCTAAACTCGAATCTCAACTGGGTCTTTCTCTGATCTGACATGCATGAGTTAATTATGAGTGAATCTTTAGTTTAATGATCACTGAAGGTTACACCCCACTACAGTAAGTTAGACCCTACTGCTGCAGGTCACACCCCACTATTGCAGGTTACACCTCACTACTGGATCTTCCACTAATTCCTCCATCAATTGGAACTAGTTTAACTGAATTTAACTCAGTTAGACTTAATTAAATAATTAAAACTCAAAATAAACTCAACTAGTGCTACTAACTATAGGAGACACTCTACATGACCCTAGTTAGACCCTCAACTCAAATTGATTGAGCTAACTAAGTCAAATTAACTTAGTTTACTATTACAAGTTGCCATGAGATGTGGAATTACAATTTAATTCCCAATTTAATTCAAAGAAAAATTAAATTAGGATTTCTTGTTGCATTTTCAACACTCCCTCTCAACAAGAAATGGATTCTCTCACTACACCGATCTTGCCTCTATCAAACTCGAATTTTCATATTGACAATGCCTTTGTCAAAATATTTGCATCGTACTCCTCTCTAGGAATGTACTCCAGCAACATGATTCTCCTATGCACACAATCTCGTAAATGGTGATACCCAATGTCGATATGCTTGGACTGATCATGAAAAATTGGATTCTCAGAGAGTTTGATACAACTCTCATTGTCACAGTAAATCATTGTAGGATCCATCTACTGACCAAATAATCCAATATGAATTTTCCTCATCTAGATAGCCTCATAGTTGCTTGACAAGTAGCCATGTACTCTTCTTCTGATGAACTGAGTGCAACAAATCTCTACTTCCTGTTGTACCAAGAAAATTTTGTTGACCCAATACCAAAGATTTCCCCTGATGTGCTCTTCCTGTCAGATGGAATCCCTGCCCAACCTACATTTGTGAAGCCTTGAAGCTTCACTCCCTATGTTTGTTTGTACCAAAGACCAAACTGAGTGGTGCCTTTGAAGTATCTCAAAGCATGTTTACCTACCTTCCAATAGAATTTGGTTGGCTTAAACATAACCTGACTAATCTGGTTAACTGCAAAACACATGTTTGGCCGTGTGTTCACCAAATACATAAGTGAACCCACAAGTTGTCTATAAATAGTAGCCTCCACTACTTCACATGAAGTAACATATACCTTCCTCCAATTACCTATTAGAGGAGTCTCCATAGGTTTGTTTCTCTCCATGTGGAACTTCTTCAGTATCTCATTGGAATACTTTCCCTAAGAAACAAACGGTTCCCCATCTCCTTGCCATACTTCCATACCAAGAAAGTAATGCATGAGCCCCAAGTCCTTCATCTCGAATTCTCTTGTAAGATTTTATCATGTTCCCATCACATGTTAGAATCAAATCACCAACATATAATAACATAATCAACAATTCACCTTCAACCACAATGTGGTAAAAGTTTGCATTTGCTTCACTTTTGGTGAAGCCCAACCTAGTGAAATAGTTGTCAATACTGGTGTACTAAGCACATGGTGCTTGTTTTATTCCATACAACGCTCACTTGAGTCTGCACACATGTGACTCTCTGTTGAAGGTCTCAAATCCTTCCGGTTTCTCAATATACACCTCTTCCTCAATTATACCATTGAGGAATGTTGTCTTCACACCCATCTAATGTATCTTCCAACCCATGTGCGTTTACAATGCTAGAATAGATTTGATTGAAGAGTACCTTGCTACTGGAGAAAAGGTCTCATCATAATCAATTCACTCCACCTGAGAGAATACTCTGGTCACAAATCTGACCTTGTGTTTCTCCACACACCCACCTGCTACTTGCTTTACCTTGTAAATCCATTTGAAACTCACCACTAAAGTGTCTGCTAGTCTTGGGACCACTTCCCAAACACTTTTTCTAATAATGGATTCATACTCCTCAGCCATGGCATCAACCCATACTAGTTGCTACACTGCTTCCTCGAACGAGGATGGTTCAACCTCTACACTCTCACTTATTAAAGCCATGTAGCCAGTGTACCGATCTGGGGACCTCCTCTCTTGCAATGTAATGTGGGTGCTCGCACATTCTCTCTAGCATCATGCATCAATTTGTCAGCCTATATGGTGTGCTTCCTTCCATATCTGGAAGTCTTTGCATGAGTGGGTGCTTCCACTCTCTGCTCTTCTGCATGTGGTAGCCTCACATCAACCTGAGGTCCCTCCTTTCGAGCTAAAAGCTCCTAATCTACATGTAACTGAATCTCCCTCTCAAGGGAACATATCATGGCCTTCCCTTCATCAAACTTCACATCTCTATGAACCACTGTCATCCTGTTGGATGGTAGGTACACCTACTAGTTGTGAGGTGTATCAATGTACCCCACAAATATTCCCAACTTCGCTATTGGCTCTAGCTTTTTCCATGCATCTTTGATAACATGAAAATAGATGGATGAACCAAATATATTGAAGTGTGCCACATCTAGTTTCTTACCTGAAAAAGCTTCTTTTGGTCTACTCATCTCGAGGATTCGATGGGGACTCATGTTATGAAAATAAATGGTTGTGTTGAATGCTTTAGCCCACAAGTGCAATGGTAGGCCCTAATCATGTAACATCGCTTGTGAAGCTCCCATGATACTTTTTTTCTTCCTTTCAACCACCAAATTTTTTCATGGGTTATGAGGTGCTATTAACTCTCGTCGAATACCTTCTGATTAAAAAAAATCCTTGAATTAATTCGACACATATTCTCCACCATTATTACTTCTGAGAGATTTAACTTTCCTTCCATTATCTTTCTCAACAAGTGTTTTAAATTCACAAAATTTAGTGAACATATGATCTTTCTTCTACATGAAGAAAATCTATCTCTTACGAGAAAAATCATGAACAAGTAATACATAATACATGTGCTTGGCCATGGAGGCTGTCGAGAATGGTCCACATACATTTGAGTGAACTCTATCAAGGATCGCTTGCGCTTGACTATATTTATCCTGAAAGGAATCTTTGGTGTGCTTCCCCAATGTACACCCTTTGCATGTGTCTCTCTACTCTACTGTACCCTTGGGAAGTTCTGTAGAAATTTGTTGCATGATATTTAAAGCTCCGTGGTGCAAGTGACCCAATCTTCTATGTCACAACTCACTAATGTCTTAGCTTTGCACCTTCTCTGATTTTGTGCTCAAAGCAGAGCAGCCTTCTACATCCAATTTGTAGAGGTTCTTCACCCGAACCTAAATCCGCTTCACCTATATTGAGGCTATGTGATGAAGGAAATCCTTTCCCTTGCTAAATATCACATTGTAGCCATGGTCCTCCAACATGGCAACTGAAACCAAATTCTTCTTCAAACCTAGAAAATACATTACATCTTTTAATGTGAGAGGAGAACTAGAATTCCTCTGAAAGGTAACAGTACTGATGTCAGTTGTGTTGTACCTCTCATCATCTCCCATTTGATGTGCATCTGGAGGTCCTTCTCCTTCAAGTCACTGAAGAAATATTTGTTTCTGTTCATATGGAATGAGGCTCCACTATCCAAGTACCACACACTATGCATCAACGATGTCACCATGCAAGTGATGAGGATGAAATCCAGCTCGAATAGTGAAGCAAAAGCTTCACTTGCCACTCCTCCTTATGGATTCTTACCGACCTTCTTGGGCGAACACTTTGTGGCATAGTGTCCCAAATTGTGACAGTGAAAAGATTTAATATTTGAGATTTCCTTCTTGTTTCTGCCCTTAATGGAATATGATTTGGAATGGGATGACTTACCCTTCAATTTCTTCATCTTTCCAGCTAAGGCACAGTTCTCCTCACCATCATGCTTGGATGAGGATCCATCTCTGTTGTTCCACCGAATCTCTTCTTGTACCAAGTCAAACCATAACTGCTCCCACTCTTGTAGATTCTCCCTCTCATTAGCTGAGTTCTAGTAGCTATTCCATCTCTTGGGAAGGCCTAGAAGTGTTAGGCTCATCATATTGTCTTCAACAACTATAACACTGAAACTTCCAAGCTCATCCTGACATTGGGTGAACTTGGTCAAGTACTTCCGTATAAATTCGCCCTTCTCCATCTTGATCTTTCTAAGCTTTTCCTTTTGTGCCAAATTCCTATGGTCACTGGTGTTTTGAAACAGGTCTTTCAAGGAATTCCACATTGCAAATGGTGTCTTCTTACTATGGATGTTCGAGACAATATGATCTAGAACTCCTTCTAAGATAATCCTTCTCACTTTTGCCACACACTATCTCCACTCTTCTAGATTGTGAGTGTTGTCTCTCCTAGAGACAACCTTGGATTGCTTACAAGACCAGTGCCTGGGCACATCTAAATTCTATGTATCTCATATGATCCTCAAGAAACCAAAGGCATCATATGGATCTTCTACACATGGTAATTATAAATATACAAATATACACATAACAAAATGGGTTGGTTCCTTCATCCAATGATATAAGCCATGTATTTCTGGTATCCTTTCACATATACAACACACAAGAATAGGGAAAAAACAGGTGGAGGCCGAGTAATCAAGGAATTATAGTTTAATCAAATTTTGCAGAATAATGAAAGAAGAGAAAGAGAATAACAACTCATCACATAGAGCTTGAAACATCAAGAGTTCTATACTTATTTGAGCTAAAAATAGATAGGTGGATGTAAGAAGAGTGAATGCTATGATTTCAGGAAGTGCACATTTAAAGATATAATCTCAGACTTGCATATAGGCATATGTATTAACTAGTTAACACCAATGAATCTCTAAGAATATAAGAGATATTTATGGCAGCTACAATTGCTTGAAATCAGAGAGGAAGTGCGAACATAATAGAATTTTAAGAGAGAAACAACATATTGCAATACTCGAACATGGGAATCACCACTGTTTCATTCATATTAAAAAATATGTAGATCTAGAATCCATACAACTTCAGAAGTACGTGCAATTTTTTCCTAGAATACTGAACCTTTCTTCAATGTTTCTTCCCCCCTTTTATAATGAGAGGGAGGGTAAGAAAATCAGTTACATAAATATCTTCAGGTGGAAATTTACAACTGTCTATATGAATGGTTGTCTCAGCATAAATCCTCTAACTATTACAGCAGAGAGATTCCTTTCTTGAAAACAAAATAGAATAACAATACAGTGATCAAAATGACAAAACAAAATTAATCCATCACAACTGAAATGATGGTTTCTGGAAATATCTTCATGCCACTCTCCTTTGCTAGCCTTTAGTCCTGGTGTGTTCCTACTAAGTCATGGTTAATCCTCTCTTGACCAGTTCCAGGTCACTCTCAATCTTTAATAGCCTCTGAAATAGCTACCAACTCATATGCCCTTATAACTTTGTGTTAGATAATATCAGTGGCCTGAAAAGATTGGTGTCGTGTTTCATGGAGTACTCAAGATTATTTTGAATGCTATCCTTTTAACACAGGAAGACTATGAAACAAGCAAGCTTGACTCTCCTTTAAGCCCTTTTGAATATATCTCATTTCCGTTTCTTCTTTCATGTGATCGGGGTCTTGAACCAATCGCTTAGCCCTTCGGGTGCTAAGGCTTTCAATTGTCGTGAGGGGGGGGGCTTTTCCTTTGTCATTTGAAATACCTTTAATAACCCCTTACATTGCATCGACCGATATTGCGGATGCGAAAACCTTATGAAATATAGCCTATGGAACATCGCATTCTGGGGGGGGGCGCTTTTTCTTATCACAATTGCAATCCCGCATTTGATACTGAATACACTTTCCCTTAAGTGTTTCTGCTGAGTAGTTGTGCTCGCTAATATGTGGGATGACATCATCTTTGTCATGTGTTACCCTGTGAGTGGTGACACTTTTCACCTGGAAATGGCCCCATAGGATCCTCGAAAATGTTGAAACCGAGTGACACGTGTCTGCCTACCACATCAACATCTGTACTACCATGTGTCCTCCGTACTGCCACTTGTCATCTGACATACTACCACATGGTTAGTGAGGTCAGCTGGCATGTCTACTCTGAGGACCAATTAGAGGTCACCACGTGGCCCCCTGGAGGAGAGAGAAAAAGGTCTGCCCGACCTTGTTTTTTCATGATTTTCCTTTGTATTTGGTTTTCTCGGCCTGCCGACGATGCACCACTTTATCGCGATATCGATGGTTTGTAGGTATTTTTAAGTTGAAA